>JAPMOR010042972.1:135900-221695 GCA_026543865.1 Argiope aurantia
TATATATATATATATATATATATATATATATATATATATAATAAAAAGAGAAAGTCTTCTGGTCGGAGTTTTATTTTATTTCGTTTATCTTTGATTCTATTTTCCAATTCAATTGGTTTTTATTATTAATTGACTAGATTCATCTGTGTTTTAGTAGTAGGTGCATTTGCGCTCTCTAAATACAATGGTGCTTTTTCTGTTTATTACTTTTTTTATTTTTAGTTCCGAATCCGAAATAATTTAGTTTCGTTTCCGAAATAATTTTAATTTTAGATTGTTTCAATATAGGTTTTAATTTCATATGCTTATATAACACCGACGAATGAGTAAAGTTAGACTAAATTTGTGACTGAAAGTTTGATTAATAGAACTTATTAAAGTTATCGAAATTACCTAGAAATTAAAACTTTTCATCAAACTACTGACAACACATGGTTAAATACGAGACATACGATTGCTTTTTTAATGTATTTTCTTAAAATAAAAATTAAATACTTCCAAACCTAATCATATTCCTTTTGCGCATCCGGATATACTTTTTCAAATATAATGGAAGAAAAAATTGTCAAATCTTTCCCAAAAAAGTGCATATTGAACATTTGTTCATAACAGCAATAGCATATGCAGTAATACCGTAAACTTAAATATCAATTTAAAGATAATCCAATAAAATTTTTATGCATAAAGTTATGCTTAATTATTATTATTGTGTGCAATAATTGTTAAATAACCAGAAAAAAAGCAAAAATTTGGTTTTGTTCATAGAATATAGCTTTTGATTGTTTGAAGGTAGCCAATGAGCATGAATATTTAGAAAACTATTAAGGTGGCATTTTTTTAACAGCAGAAATCAACGCCAAATTTTGGAGTAGAAAGAATGGCTTCTTTTTTCGTAATTTTGATGACAGCTATCACATTAGCCCATGTTTTTGGTATTTTTTCCTCTTTGTCAGTTGTCAAAATATAAAAAAATAAAATAAATGGTGCAAAGAGTTGATTGGTCATCCAAAATATATTGTACATTTTTTAATACATGGACAAGGTCTAAGTATGATGAAATTATAATGAAAAATTAATGGAAATATAATTAAAGACAGTAATTCTAAATTTTTAATAAAGTGTAAGGAAACTCAGTGTCAAGAAAACCTAATTGATAATTTCAGGAATATATGCAAAAAAATCAAGTGATGATACAATATTTAAAAATATTATGTCTAAGCCATAGAAGGAAATCATCTGGGAGCTATGCAAATTAAAATGGCACAATTCAAAGCAAAATTGAGTGCAAGAACTATACAATCCATCTAGACAAAATGTAAGAAGTAAATAGAAATGTCATTTTTATACAAGAATATTCTTAGCCGAAAGATCTAAAAAAAGATATATTGTAAATTTTAGCGAGTATTCATAATAAATTATTGTTGTAAATTTAATTCCCTGTTAACTATAAACATTTTTTTAAAAAAATGCTCATTACACATTTTTTTAAAATTAAATGTAAAATTTAAGTTATATAGAAAGACTTGTTAACCTCACCCCCATCAAAAAAAAAAGAATAAACCACTTTCTTTTTTTATTTTAAAACATTCCAAAGTTTCTATTTCGATTATTTTCTGGACAAAAAGTCTACAAGTAATTCCAAGAAACCTCGAATTTATAGCTCTGAAAAACCGTCTCATTGAAATTCCACTTTTTCGAATTCGTTATAGAAAGAGTAAACTTTAATCCTACACGTTGGAAGAAAAAAAAAATTGAATTTCAATAAGAAGTCAACACAGTGAAGAAATTTTCTGAAAAAAGAAGATTTATCCACCGCACTTTACAATTGTTTAAACCCAAAATGTACATTTCCGCGTTCCTTTTCTTCAGCTCAATAGTTTCCTCAAAAAGCTATTGGTTTTGAGAAGCTTACTCTTGTCATCAAACATTTGGGGTTCACAGTATAATATATTGTTACTGTTGGAAGTTCTACTTAGATTTGCTGAATTGAATACAGTAGGAGGAAAAATGAAACTGGTTGCTGGAAGCGCCTATTGCTTCTGGTTTCCGTAAATCAAATAATATATCTAAAGAATAATTTGTAGATAAAATGTTTAAAAAATCTTTTAGAAATTGACTTTTATAATTAAATAATTAGAAAATGAAATATTCTTTAGCTCTGGTTTCAGTAAATCAAAAAATGTACCTAAAATCTTAAAAAGGATAATAATTTTTTTCAAAAGCTACTAGAATTAAGTGAACAAAATTTCAAATATTATTCCATCTGTAAGTAAATACTCAATTTATCTTACAATTTATCTTTATCTTACACAACCACTTACTAAGTAATCTTCTTGCTATACCATTATTTTATTTAACTGTTATATCCGGTAATTAAGTATCTTGATTTCAAGCACTCCGTGACACTCCATTCAAATCAACAAATCGGTAAATATTATTCGTAATAAATATAGTTTCTCTTCATTAAGTTTAAATACTTCAAAAATTATAAAGCATAGAAAGCTGAATAACATAGAAAACTAACCATAAAAGGAGACTGATTTTTAGGTTGAAAATTGTTTAAAAATTTATCTCTTACTTATTTCTGGGCAAATTTAACTGTTTCTAGTAATTATACGCAAATAATCCATTTATTTATTTGCGTATTTCATATTTTATTTTCCTTAATTCTGCATTATATGAAAAATAATGAAGGAATTCTGGATAATTAATCATATTCAAAATAGATTAACAAAACTATGTAGGTACCTACAAATGGTCTGGTAAGTATCTACCTAAAAATGATCTGATGCATTTTTAGTGGTTTGATGCAAGCAATTTGAAAGGGAGATTTGATATTTGTCGTTAGTTTTTCAGTTTGTTGTCTGCTTATATTATTTTATGTACCACTGATAGTAATCCTAAAGAATCGTTGAGTTATTTGCTGAATGATGTTAATGTAATGAAACAAAACGACAATAATTTTTCTCTGTAAAAGTGATACAGTTTTTGTTGAAATTATAAAAGGATGTTTGCTTTTTGAAGGTTTCAAAACAGAAATATATTTTTAAAACATAAGACGAATCGTTTGCATTTTTGCCCTTTTTCTTTATATCTGTGCATATTGCAATAAAAATTCAAAAGACTGGAAATAAAATTTTTGATTATGGTACAAAAACATAGATGTGTATCAACTTAGATTCTATCACCCTAAATAATGTTCCATAAAAAGTAATGAAAAATAACGAAATGCAAAAACATCATCAATTTTAATGTCTTAAGTTCTTATCTGAAATTGGTTTCTTAAATTTGCGCCTAGAAATAAGAAAGGGAGAAGATTGAGAATGTTTTAAGATAAGTGTTTCTTTTTTAAGTAAAATTCTGTTGTCGAAAGAGAAAAATTTAATGATAATAAAAGAAGGAGTAATTTCAAAAGAAGTGGTTTTCTTCGATTTATGCAGCATTTTGGAATTCTGCTTAAGGGTATGTTATATACAATTATAAAAAATTGATGCTTAATTTCAAAATTTAAAAAATTGATTTGAATTTCAAGCTGTTATAAATACTATGAACAATGAAAAGCTCTAAACAGTTTAAAACAGCGTAATACAGTTTGTTTTGAAGCCTTGAATTTAACTCTATGGAAATTAGTAATTATGGTCTTTTTTGAAGAAAATTAATTTAAATTTTACTGAAATTTACTTAATTGTATTAAATTGAAATGAATCTTTGCATTTGATTAAATTAAATAATACTTACCGAATTTCTTGGAAAAAATATTTTGATAATCAATCTGTTTCAATAACATAATTTTTTTATAAAAAATCATGATGCTATCTCTAGTAATGTAGTTCTATTATAGATTCTTATTAGGATAAACAATAGCATATACCCGATTCATCTTCGTCTGCATGCATTTACGCTTTTTTTATGCAAATAACTTATCTTATGAAATCAAATTATATTAATTTTGGTACAAGAAGGAATTCTTGATAATATTTTGATTATTACTTAGTTTCCCTATTAACATTCTAGTATATTGTAGATTGCAATATAGTGCAATTCTTGTATAAGATCTTGAAGTTATCATAACGGGGTTATTGGCGATTTTGCGCTAAAAAGGTTAAAGACAACCTTTCTTAAGTAAATTTTAATGAAGTATCTTTCAATAAAAAGTCAATTTCCTTTTAACTGGCTAAAAATTGCAAAAAAGTTTCTTTTTACTTCTTTTCTGCTTTAGATTAAAATGAATTATTAACCACAAAGAAAGTAATTTGCACTGAATAGAAGTTAACCGAAACTTATTTGGAAAGAAAAAGAAATAAAATAATTTGTTTTCTTTCCGCTGTAGCTAAAAATAAAATTTGATTTTTTTTTTCATCCTCTTCCTATTCAATTGCCTTTTTCACGATAATTGATATATGGCAGTTTAAGAGTTGAAAATAATATATTTCTTTCCTCACATTTTTTTCTGCATTTTTCTTTAGACTTATTTCACTGCAAGCCAGAAGGAATAATTTGAGTGATAGTATGGCATTTGTAGGAAAAAGGTAAATGTTATCTTCCCGGAAATAGTATATTCATTCAGTTTTACAATGTATAGAAAAAAGATAGAAATGTTTTTTTAATGGAAGAACATTTAAATAGAAAACTCATTCGATATTTAAGTGATGGATGCCTTCATCTAAAGCAATATTAATTGAAAATGAGACTTTCATTTTGCCAAGCTGCTATTTATTAGTCAATTTATTGGCATCCAGCCAGTTTTTTTCATTGTTTCTGTAACTATTTTTCTTTTTAATTTATTGTTTTATTTCAGAGTGGCAAAAAAGAAGCATCTGATCTCATTTGCAATCAACAACTTCCGCTTCCTGCAGAATACTCAATATTCTTTTTTTTATTAAAACATGAAGAATGTGGAAATGGAAATCAAATTCTTGAAAGTTTATCATGGTCTAATTAAAAATACGCATAAATACGATTTATTTGTTGTATTTGAATCAATGCTACATTTTTCAAAATGCTTATAAATTGCCAAATAATTTTTTATCAAACGAATTAATGATAAATTTATTTCTCTGAAATATTTCCGAATTCGTTAAATTTTTTTTAGCAATACACATTTTAATAAATATTTTTTCCTTATGTATATTTTTCCCTATGCATAGGTATTTTTCCCTGTATGTGTATTTTATGTGTATGTGTGCACAATTTAGGCAATTGCTTAATTTGTAGTATACCTTATTAAATATCGTTAAAAATTAAATTTGAAACTTGATTAAAGGTTAAACAAATGAGGCAATTGTGTAAATATAATTAAAAATTAATATATTTTTTAAAAATATTGCAGAGTAAAAATTTCATTTATTAATTTATAATGCAATTTTCTTAAAAGATTGAATTCCTTTTTTAATAACAGTTAAAATAAAGTGTGAATATCTTGTCTGATTACACAAAATGAAAGCGCATTTTAATATTTTAATCGAGCTACAAAATCAAATTAATTCTTAGTTCGGATTACTTACGATAATTAGCTATCATTTATATTTTATATGGCTTTAATCCAAATTTCATAAAAAAATCAATACAATTGAAGATTCAATGATCATGTTTTAAAATTCTGTACATCACACCTAAATTCCTTAAATTGAAATCTAGTAGATGTAAGAATGCAGAAGGCGTAAAATAAATATTAAATTTGTGACCAGAGGACTGTTTAAAATTTAAGCTTCATGACTTTTTATGTATATTTATAAACCGAAAAATAATATTATTATTGATATCATTTAAATCCTTTTGAAAATAAAACTAAAAACAAGATTTTACAACGAATCCATAAAATGTTTGTTGAATGATTCCTTGAGATGTTATAAATTATTAAAATTATTACGTAGTGCACATCAGACTTCAATACCGAATGACTGTGCTTTCAGTTCTCATATTTGTTTTTAAAAAATTACATGACTGGTTTCAGTAAAAAATGTCTTTATATTAATTGCAGTTTCATCATTTCCGCTTTAATTTAAAATTGAATTTTACGGGCGCTGATAGAAAATTGGAGACGGATCCGCAGTACAATAAACAGAACGGCGTAAAGCCTACATAACAGTATAAATGAATTGTACGACTATCAAAATTTGAAGTTTAAAAATATTTCGCTGAAAAATCTGTTATGAGACTAAGTTATATAAAGTATTAATTGAACATTTTAGAGAGCATTATGACTACCGAACCGGCTATTGGCCAAAGACGGCTAGTTAGAAATAAATATAATCGTCTAAATTTTTGATTAGTTCTTCTAAATTAAAAATAAGCATGCTTTTGCAAGTTTTATAAATAGAAATGGAAAATTCAAAATTAATATAGAAGAAATGTTTTATTAATTGATATTTTTACACGACGTGGAATACATAAATATTACAGTTTTCTGATTTTTTTTATTGTGAATCTCAACAGATGAGAAAGTATTTTCACATAATTTCCCACGTTCTTTGATAAAATTTTATATCTGGTTGTATATATCTAGGTGTAATATTTAGAGAAATAAAAGCTTGCTTGTTTTTTTTAAAGATCCTATGCATTGTGATTTCCCATTTTTCGAGGAAGATTTCATGAGAAAAAAATGAATTATATAGATTTTTTTTAAAAATAAGGATGTTTTTATTTCAAGTTTCAATTACATTTATTAAAAAAAAAACAGGAGTGAAAAATTTAAAACGGGTTATGAGTTAGATAGAAAGGAAATTCTATAGAATACGAGCAACATTCTTATTGTGAATAGTATTTTATAATTCAGTACTTTATATGAAATAGCTGCTAAATAATCAGTAAAACACTTAAAATTTAAGAAAACTATTAACACTTTGAACTTTATCAGCTTCTTTTTTCAAATTCAAAAATGTCATTTGAGTATAATATAGGAAGAAATTGAAGAACATTATATATTGATTATAGTATAAGAAGAAAACAATAAAAATATCAAAGATAATTAATTAATAATTAATAATAATAATTAAAACTAATAATCGATAATAAATAAAGAATCATGTGTATTAATCAATAATAAACACTTAATGGAAACTTTTAATTAATTAATTTGATATGTTATTCTACG
Organism: Argiope aurantia; assembly: GCA_026543865.1. Lineage (NCBI taxonomy): Eukaryota > Metazoa > Arthropoda > Arachnida > Araneae > Araneidae > Argiope > Argiope aurantia. The sequence continues at coordinate 142,994 of JAPMOR010042972.1, forward strand.
ACATGCTAATATTGATGCATTTTCTATGTCTAAAAAATATGCAGGCAGCAAAGTTTTATAATAATAATTCGTCAAAAAAAAATAAAACTCAAGTAGGATAGTAAAATAAATTACACTTATTAAATTTAATATAATTTGAGAAAAAATCATATAAGAATAGCATCTTCATAAAGCCTTTTTCATGGAATATATTATTCCTTTTTTTAAATTAATAATTTAATTAATAGTAGCGCAAGCTCTTTCATGAAAGAAGAATTTTAATAAATAGAGAAGCTTCTATCCCATTTTTAATAATATTTTAGAAGAAGAAGGATACTTTATTAATAATTTTCGTTTTCAGTAAATTTTCTGAAAAGGATGTTAATGCGATAGTTTTTATTTTTTAATAAGCTTCAAGCAATTTTATGACAGTCATTAAAAATTTCTTTTTTAAACCAAGCAGAAAGTATTACACCCTTTTTCAAACAAAAAAAATCATTCCAGAGGTAAAGCTATTGAAAACTTTCAATTATTGAAGCTTATTAGTGTAACATTACTGAATTACTTTAGAAATGTATAACATAATTGAAATAGTTCATGAAAAAAAATCAAATGTTGCTTTGTCATTTTAATTAATAAAAAGAAGGTATTAGAATTCACGTAGACATGAAATACAAATTATAAAGTTGAAAAAAATTAATGATGTTTTGAAATACATTTTAAATTACTGAGTGTTAACATCATGTGTGTTTAATATCGAACAGGAAATGTTGCCTCTTCTTGGTTTGTAAATTAATTAATCAGTTAATTTTTAACAAATCTAATTTTTTTGTTAAGTGTTATTTTTTATTTATTCTCAATTGTGTTAAATGTTTTTTATTTAAAAATAATTCTCAATTATTTTTTATTTATAACTTTGTTAAGTGTTATTCAGTATATATATTCACAGAAATATTTATTAAGAGAAAAACTTGAGAGTTATATTGTCTACTGATGCAAATCTAATTATTTGGGCTCCTTTAATTTTCTTTTGAGATAGGTTTTCCCGCAGCGTTTTCGATTGTTCAAAACTTTATATATGATATGATACAATTTTAAATCTTATTTTGGACTGATATAACTGAAAAGTAGTATTCGAAAAATACAAAAGTCAAATAAAAAAGCTTTCATGTAATATTCAGATTTGAAAATTGTATAATACGAAATTCTAAACCTCTCCCTATAAAAGGAAATCTATCAAAATTAATATTTCTAGTGTTTTTGATAATGTTCTATAGCTAGAATAATAAGAGTGAATGTCCATTTAAGATAATGAATGAAATATTTAATTCGTTAATTTATTAAACATGAATTTTGAATTCACAAAATAATTATTACAAGGTTTATTGAAAATATCGACATTGAATTGTCATACTTTTCATCAGATATTACAAAGAAAATGAAGAGCAAAAGCGAATAGAATCTTTAACACAAATAATATGAGAAATCTATTCCACGTAGTTTCAGATTTTTTTTTCTTTTAAAATAATCGTTTTCTTCGGGTTCTTAATAAAGCAAAGAAATGTTTTCCTAGCTGCAACTGCATGTTTTTATCTTTAAGATCATTGACCTATTTAAAGTGATAGCGTAAAGATATTTCTATATTTTTACCACCCTCTCCGTAAATTAAGGATTATTGCGATCCCCATTTAACTTCGGTTTGAAATACTGTATATCAAACATGACAAATGAAACATCGCATACTGCTCAGAGAATGATTTACGTCAAAACAAGTGTCGAGTCAGTAAGATGAAAACATGGGTTCTGTGTCAAACAGTGACATTTGATGTAAGTGATAAGTTGACGTTGGAACAGACGCAATTGGTACCAACGTGGTTCTTTGGCTCCTTCTTCCTTCGTGGTTCTTCTTTCACTTCTCTTATACTTTTCCTCTCAGATGAGTTCGAATCAATGCTTGAACCACAAGTTTACATAGCAATTTATAATCAACAAAGAACCAATTGATTTTTACTTAGGAATGTGTTTTCTTTGTTTTTTTATCCGAAGAAGTACAAAAATGTCAAATCGAATATTTTAGATATTTAAGATATTATCTTCAATGTAAATTCCATAAACCAAAGTAATTTATGAAGATTTTAAAATTCAGTTCTTGTAGAAATTACCAATTGGGTCATAAAATATATATAATGAGAATTTTAATATTAAAAATTTGTTTAGAAAACCAATTTATTTTAAAATTAATTTATTAATTTATAATTAATAATAAAATTTATTATTGAAATATTACTGAAATTATTAATTATTTTTATGGTATAATATGGTTTGGAATATTTGATATTTGAAAATTTGATATGATTTAAAAGTATTAAAACTAATTTAGTACTATTATATTAATATTTTATTACGTTAAATAATGCTCGAAATATTGTATAACATTGCTGTTGTATGTTGAATATTATAATGTCACACAACGGTGTGCAATATTATGCAATATGCTGTTGTACAGGGGAGTACTTAATTTTCATCCATTTTTGACAGATAAAGAAGAAGAATTCTGTTTAATACTTGTGTAGTTTGCATGACGAAAAAAAACCCAAAAAAACGTGAGTTTACAATACCACGAAATTTAGAAAATAGATGAAACGCACAAACGACGTTGTACGAACAAAACATTTCGGAGTTGAAGCTTTTGCTAAAGAGTATATATAAAGTATCTGATACAATAATACTATGATAATATTATTCTACAAAAAAGGTAAGTCTGATATTTTTAATAATAATTGTAATTTACTATCAGTTAAGAACTAATCGAATTTCATCAAAGGGATCGATCAAGTATTGAAATTATTTCGAAAATTTTGCTTGCATTTGTTAAACATATACTTCACGCTCTGTTTTGTCGAACTGCTGCTACTTCTATTGATATTCATTTCAAAAGCTGGTAATTACTATTTAGATGTTTATTGTTTAAAATAGTAGGGTAAGAACGTTCTTAAGCTCTTAAGAACGTTAAAATTTATCTAGAAAGTTTGATATACTTATTTAAAGCACATGTAAATTACCGATGCTTTTTTGAGATTTTAAAGCTTTTAGATTAAAATAATTAGGTAATTAGAGAGTCAATAGCCTTTGAAAGATATATTCTGTTTTAGCAAGTGTTCAACAAGATTTACAAGTGACACATTTGATTTTTATTAGTAATTTAATATATAGTATTTCTTATTAATTGAAGTTGCTTATTAACTGAAAATAACTTCAACATTTTTTTAGAGATCGTTATCTAAAATTAGATATTCTGTACATTATTTCGACCTCAGCTATAAATATAGATGATAAGAAGGAGAAAATGAAACAAACATCTTTCAGATTGAACCAGTTATTCATTATAAAATATCAGAGTCAAATGCACTTTAAATGAAAGGAAATGTTTGATTAAGTTTTCAAAATCTCACAGAATATATTTACTCGTAGATTTCCAACTTCTCTAATCTTTTCCAAACTTCAAGCAATCTAATATATTCTCAATCTAAGTCGCTCGATTCGAAATATATGCAATTTAATTTGAGTGTACGATTGAGTGTCTACGAATTTTAATCAATGAAACTGAAATTTGCAGAAGTTTCGAATATTCTGTTACTAGGGGACAATGGTTTTGAGAAATCGGCATAAAATTGTTTCTAAGAATTCTTTAAATCAGTGCTCAAATTTGTTTAAAATGTTGTTTTTCAGATAAACATATCTGTCATTATAGCTTTAAAAAAGTGTAGTGGTTAGCGCATATCTCATAGTTAAAAAGAAACTTGTGAAGTTCTTTTGATATATAATAAAGAGATTACAAATGTAGGATTTTTTTTAATATCTTGTATATATTTTGAATTTCTATCATTAGTCATTGTACTTAATATTAATATTTTAGGTTTTCTAAGAATAAGAAAGAAACATATACAGAATGGATTTTGGTATGGATAAATGGAAAATCTTTGCAGAGATTACCATTAATAAAATGTATATTTTATTTCTATTATTAGTCAAATTTGCATCATATTGGTATAGCTTAAACAAAATATACAATCTTTATCTAATATGCATGCTATTAGAATAAAATCCCTAGCGAAATGAGAGAAGGATTTAAGTTTTCTTCGATATAAATAAGATGATATAGAAAATTTATAATTTATCTTAGATGAAAAAATTGTCAGTAAAATTCAGGATGCAGCAAAATGGAAAAATACCAGACTAATATAATATTATTTCCACATTAAAATCTTTTGTTTATGTAAATAAAATAATAAAATAATGAATACAGTAACGATTAAGAATTCAAGGATTTGAAATAAAAATAATACTAAAATATTTTATAACAATTGATGAAAAAAAGGAAAGAGATAAATTTAGAAATGGTAATTCCAATGACTGTCTATTTCTAAATATTTTTTCTTCCTGAATCACGAGAAAACGCATCTGTTGAAGAATTTCATCGACATTCATATTTTCTCATGGTAAGTCCAAACCATTTTTTTAAAATTTCTTTTATTACTATTTACTTTTATATATATATATATATATATATATATATATATATATATATATATATATATATATATATATTGCTACGTTTTAATCTTCGGCTTATATTCCAGTATTCGGCTTGTATTTACTTATTATCTTCGGCTTATATCTAATTCTTCATTTTCAATCTATTTCCTTTTTTCATTTATTTTTAAATCAGTTTTGTTCATTTTTCTCAATAATGAAAATTCATTTCATTTGGTAACTTTGATTAAGAATTATATCAATGGTACTGGATATTTTCCCACTTAAATATATCTTTATCTTGCTTTGGCATATTTTACATTTGTTATAAAGAGTCAAAAGATAGTTTTTTAAAAGATTACAATTACCTCATTGAAGATATTTTTCCACATTCTTCACTAATGATACAAACACAATAACTCTGAGAATAAATTTAAGTAAAAATCTGATTAATTCGCTTAAGTTTTGATCGCAATTTTCGAAATTTTAATTATTAAAAAGTAAATATCAGCCTTATTATGTCTTAATAATAATTTTTATCTTTCATAATCCGCTTTTGATATTTTCATTCAAGGAATTTATGAAAAATTACTTTTATGAATAACTGAAATTTTTTCTGGATTATTATACATCATAATATACTTTATTTTTATTTGTTCTCCTATTTTATTTTGTAATTTGTCTTTTCCTATTTTACAAATATTTATTGTTGTATTCTAGATAGATAAATACAGCATCTTATTTATTTTTCTTTTCTATTTCGGAAGGGCATGTGAATAAATAGTTTATTTGCAACAATTTTTGGTGAAATTATATTTTTTTGTTTCAAATAATGTTAAATACAATAGACTAGACTAATGTTAAATAGACTAATAATGTTAAATACAACTAGAGGGTTTTTATTTCTGATTCTGATCTTTAACAAAATTGCTGGAGTTTTGGAAGAGGACGATGAATATACTGTGCTAAAATATTTTTTATTTAAATATGAAGAACGGCGAATAATTGATATAATAATTTTTATTAGCCCTTACTTTCTAATAACAGTTTTATATTTATAAAAATATTTAACTAATAATTATTTAACTGAATTAACATCTTACAACTATACTTCATCGATATTTCTAAACTACATTAAACATAATAAACAATATCTAAACTTAGAAATTGGGTAAATTTTATATTTAAAATCTCACTTTATTTAGCAGCACATTCTGAACATTTTGAATATAGTAAAAACATTTCCATTTTTAGTATTGGAATTTCATCTATTTCTGAATAACAAATTCTCATTTGTTAACTACATTTAATAAAGCTGAATTCATAATGCCACAAAATAATATCTATTTTTTGGGATCCCTTATAAAATAGATAGTGATTTATACTTAATGTTGACTAAAATGCTTTTAATGTATGACATTATTATGGACATACATTGATTAATTAAATCATTAATTTGGTGTTTATGCCTAAAGAATTAGTAACTTTCATAAACTCGTGATAAACAAATAAATATAGCTGCCATTCATTCATCGAGGGAAAATTTGACGAATAAGCAAACGATTGTTAGAAAAGTTGAAAATACAATGCTTCAGATCCATTATGTTTGAATTATCGTTCGGAGTTTCAGGCTTTCAATCGAAAAATGATGTCAGTTTTTAGAAAATGCTGACGCCACATACACTTTTAAAAATAGCGACTGCAGAATACAAGAGACTAAATATAGAATAGCCCACAGTCAGAAATCCGAATATTCAGCAAAAGCTGAATATTGAGCAATCAGTTTTTTTTTAAACTGATAGGAAAGGGAAGGAAGAAATAGCGTAGATAATAAAATTATTGTTTGATAAATTAACATTCTTGCTTTTATTATTTATTACAGGTAATGGTTTATCAGAAACCTCGATGGGCAGAGAAATAATTGGAATTAAAGAATGGGATAAGAAAGAATTTTTTGTACATTTGGAAGCTGATAAAAAAAAATATCGATACATTTATATTTCTCTTTATCTGATTACTTGGCCGAAATCTACATACGTAGCCATTGACTAGTAATTATACAAATTATTATTTAGCAAATACAGATATCAGCTTTTCTTCTAATTTTATTTAATTTATGGATATAGCATTTAAAATGCAAAAGTTAAAAAAACTTCAGTAGATTATTTAAATTTAACTAATATAGTTTTTTATATTCGTTAAAGAATGATAAGAACATTTGAAATATCAGAATTCAAACACCAGGTTAGTTTTTGCATTATTAAGAAAATTAAAATTAAGATTCTCTTAAAATTTTTTTCAATCGCATTATAAAATAAACATAATGCTATTGAAGACTTTATTAGACACAGTTATTATATACATTAAACAATGTGTGATATGTTATGCAGGAAAAATTAATAGAGCATGGTCTTAATTTTAATTACAAAATGGTAATATTAATGTCGCATTACATTTTTGTGGTGTACAAGAGAGTAACCAAAGTTAAATAATAACAAAAAAAATTTTTTTTGAAGATAAATAATGTTATGCTAATTGGCGTCACGATTTTACAAAAGCTTCTCACTAACTGCTGCCAACTAATTACAAAAAGTGCAATTTTCCTACAGAGAAATCTATCATGCATAAACAAGATAAATTTATTGCATTCTTTCTATGCATTACTTAAAAAAATGCATTAATTAACTGCAAATTACTATCAAATTATCTTGAAATTTTTAAATAATGTTTGGATTAATTATTATATTACTTCGTTATATATTATTAAATATTCTCCAGATATTTTAATTTAATGGCTAGGAAAGAAGGAGAGCAATGAATTTTTAGGAATTTGTTTTAAAACAAAATCGAAATACTATCGTTGTTTAATGATATTAAATAATATATTAAATACTAAAACTAATATATCAATGTGTTAACATCGCCATTTCAGATTAACATTATATGCTGTTATGATATGCGTTATATGCGATTGCAATTAAAAAATATTAAATTCGATTTTTAAATTCGATTTTAATTTCAACTTTCAATGTAATTTCATGATTAGCATTTTTCATTTAATTTTGTCGTTTTTAACCTTCAGATTCCAGAACAGACAAGCGCATAATTTTGAAAATAAATCCTTTTTTTAACATATATTTGAAGAAAAATTTCATTTAGCTTCTCCAGTTAAAATATACTTTTTATATAAAATCTCTGCATTTTTGAGAAATTTTTGTACATTGATAAAGCCTTTGAATAGTAAATAATGCACATAAAATGTTATTAATAGCGTATTTCGCATAAAATTAAAAATCTGTAGGCTGTTTTTTTATATGCATATGAATGTGTCAACGGTTTGGATAAATGAAATTTTTTACGCAGTTTAACCCTTAACTGGGGAGGTGCAGTCTACGAGACCTCATTTCATTTATATTTAAATTAAATTTTCCAATGAATGCATTAGTATGAAAAACTGACAATATATTTTCCAGACATTTTTCTTGATATATAGATATGTTTTAGAAATTTTTCAAAATATATTATCATTGAAAAAGGTAAATGCGTTGGAAAATACATTTTCTTCTCAAATTATGTTACAATAAATAATATACTTGAAAAAACATATTACTTTTTTATTTTTTAAATCATATTTCATTTTACAGTATATGAAGGTATATAGAAGAAAATAATGTAAAATTCAACAATTATATGAAAAAAATTTAGCAATGGGGAAAATTGGCCCTTTTTTTTATCGGCTTGTGTGACTTTCATAGTACGGGTTTCTTGGGCATTTTAAACATGCAGGTTAAGAACTAGTATAAAAATCAACCTATAAATTCTATATATATATATCTTGGTATATTAATATATTTTATAAATTTTTAAAAATACATTATCACTAGAAAAATTAATTATGTTTGTACATACATATCAAAATCAGTTGAATGCGAACATTCATCGAAAAACTCTTCTATACAATTATCCTTATCACTAAAATTACTTTCTGCTTCATTTAAAAGTGTCTGAAGCACCGCTTCATTATAGGATCAGTAAACTGGATGATATTTCGGTGCCGAAGTTTTAGCGCAATCTGCTAAGCCTTGTTTATCACTGTGACACTGACAGGGAGGTGCGGTCTTAGAGGCCGCGCTTAAAGATAAAACTGAATTATTTAAAAAAGCTTCCAATGAAATCGGTTGAAAAAGTGAACGTGTATTGAAGATTACAAAACAGGAAGCTACAGGGACAATCCATTGAATTTAGCTAGAAATAGAAAAGGAGTGACCGAAAATCCATCGCTAGTGGTCTCACAGACCGTGCGTCCCCAATTAAGAGTTAATTTTACAATATACATTGTCCTACATAAACAAGATAAATTTAGTGCATTCTTTCTAGGCATTGCTTTAAAAAATGCATTAATTAACCGCAAATTACTATCAAATTATCTTTAAATTCTTAAATAATGTTTTGGATTAATTGCTATATTACTTCGTTATATATTACTAAATATTTTCCAGATATTTTAATTTAATGGCTAGAAATCGGAAATGAAATTAAGGAGAGCAAAAAATTTACGGAATTTGTTTGGAAACAAAATCGAGATGGTACTATATAGACATTTTTTCTAAGACTTTTGAATCTAATCCAGAAAAGTATTGGTTATTTGTCGATCTGCATTTATCATGAACGTAAACTCAATAATTTAAAAACACAAGGAGTGAAATCAATAAAACCTCATATGTGATCTTATTCTTAAAATTGAAATGTTGTATCAAATTTTGGTTCAAATCGGTGGAAATAAAAGAATTTAAAATATGTATTTCTTTCTTTACTACATACTCAGTGCTAATTGCTCAAGTTCAATACTCTGTAAATGAAAGTACTAGTACTCATGACAGCCTTATCGTAGTCCGCAATTCTATTTGGGGATGTAAGCTTGAAATATCTCTATATGCCTATAGTAGGACTGTAAGCTTAAAGTTCTGGAGGCAATCATTTCCGCCCTGTCTTTTAAGTTCTAAATCTAAAATAAATTCATCAATAGAGTATTCTAGATTTCATTTCAAAAGTGCGATAAATGGTATATTTCACTGCCAGTGCTACTTTTATATAAAAACATGCGAGGGTCTGAGCTAAGAAAAGAGGATAAACAGAAATATAAAATATGTTTCTTATAAAAGCATATTAATGTGAAATATTATTGCATTTAAAAAAATACTCAAAGTCACATTCATAAACCATAATAAATTTTTAAAGATGTTTATATGATTTTTAGTATACATTTTTTGAAATATTCCACTAGGGACTACATCCCCAAACATACGTTGAAGTTTACAAAAAATATTTGATACTTTTGATTGATTGTCCCATTTATCCCATTTGGTGCTGTAAAAATTATACTGCTATTGCCAGAGTCAGTTTCATGTTATTAAAATAAAAAAAAAATAAAAAATTAGGCAAAGAAAAACTATTTTTCAATTTCAGAACTGCTTTATCATCATTGGACAATTTTTCAATCATGGATATGTAAACAAGTTTTTGATGCGTTTGATGTCTATTTTTTGTGTGGGGTTTTAGGTTTAAAAGCTTTAAATGACCGTAGACATTCATACGTGAAAAATGTTTATTATAATCTTACTCCATAAATTTTGAAATATCATATATTCAGCAAACAGGTTGATATAGTTAAATATTATGTGATGCAAAAATTACTTTAAAGCGCAAATGAATGTAAAATAATTATCACTTTTGTGTATATAAGACAATTAGAAAGAAGAAATGCAAAATTGAACTAATTAAAACATTGCAATAAATGATTTAACATTCTTTATTTATGTCAGGTCTCTGTAGTTTCATCTAAGCAATTTTAAAGTTTAAATACTTTTTGTCATTTTCTGAAAATGAAAAAAAAATATTCTTGCATTATATCGAATTTATTTAGAGGAACTCTTTCTAATAAAATGTTGCATTTTATTAGTTTTAATATTGAAATCAAATTAATAATGAAATTTATAAAGTTATTATAATTTAACTGATTATTTAAGATTTATTAGACCCGAAACAAATAGAAATTAAAGTGAAAAAGCATCCTTAACGTTGAACATTAAGTGTTATTTAATTTTAACTGAAATTGCTATTTAATTTAAATACTTTACTAGATCTCTTATGATGTTATATACAAATATTCTATAGAATGAATGTACTATTATCAGACGATATGCATATCAAATTTCTAGCGAAGATTTATTTTAGAAATCCAGATCACAGCATTGCATTCAGAATATTTCATTCATTTCAGTACATCATCCCATTGACGTAATGGCAAGAATCTTTGCGAATTCACTCACAAAATATTTAGTATAATAAACAAACTCTTTCAACTTCGATTTAAATGCCCTATATGTTCAACCAATATGAATAAAACATTAAAATTAAAGTTACTGATTTTTTAAATAGCAACTTGATCATTATTTGTTTAATAGGAGATTTCTTATTAAAATTAATTAAATAATGATTTCAAAATAGTAAGATGTAGACCATTTTATTTGTGCTTAAATTCGTCTTTTTTGCGAGCAATTTTTATCAGATTATTCTTTTTCTAAAAAGAAATGTTTTAAATAAAAGAAATGTGCATTAATTTAGCGTATAAACTTCAATTATCTAAATCCATTTTAACTGTTTCAAAATATTCTTTTTTATCAGAGTTTTTCTGGTAAGGTACTTCTAAAAATTGCACATGGTTAATTTATTAATTTTAAAAGTTTATATTATTAGAACATTTTTAATCTTGAAATGATCCTAAACTGGAATACTTTAAAAGCATTAAAATATATATTTGATTGCGTTCGCGCCTTTTAAATTAGTTAATTCAACAAAGGAGTGCTTGTATATCGATAAATAATAGAAACAATTTGAACAATTTACTTGAAAAGTGTTAAATCATAATTTTGAGTCGTGTAAAACACAACCTATACAAGGCTGAAGACATCACAAATACTTACTCCAAGCAATCCATCAAACCAAAATATCACAAAAATAATACAATTTTAAAAAATAATTTAGTTTATTAAGTCTTTTTTAAGGAGGCAGTAATGCTACATTTAATAAATAAATAAAATTTTTACTCATACTTTCTTCCTTTACTTTGATTTTCATTAAAACTGCATGGGCCAAAGTTTAATATCTGTAAGAAAGCTAATTAAGTAAGAATATAAAGAGTGCAAAGATTTCTTGGCAACATTACGTAAAAATAATAATTTTAGAAAATTCTAGTAGCTGTGTGCGTTCACTTTGTTTATAATTTATTTTATTACATTCTTCAGCTTTGAAAGTAAATTGGGAGGATTTTTGTTTCATCTTAACTTCATCTTTTAAAGTAAATTAAATTATTTTCTAGAGTAATATTTTCTTCTGTTCTAAAGTAAATTCTGTTTTGTATATTAGTGAGTGACTCGCACTTTGATATTCTCTAATAAGTCATCAATTAGTAATATATTGGTCTACCTTTACAACTGTTGAATCGAATTAAAACTTCAAGTGTGTGTGTGTGTGCGTGCGCGCGAGTGCGTGTGTGCGTCAGAATTTAATAAAAGTTAGGAAATATAATATTTGTGATTTTTAACTTAATAACTCATGATGATATCAATTTTTTTAAAGTTCATTGCTTGGATGGCGTTCAGTGTTGAAAATATAATTTTTAATTTATGAGTTCTACGATGCATTTTAATTAAATTATAGGTTTATTTATTCTACAATTTCAGATAACTAAAACCAAATTACCTTATCTAAAATCAATTGACGAAATTACTAATTACTTATTGATTTTATTGTAGCATTTCTTATATTTAGTCTTTATCCTTTCGCAGATGATATATTATAATATAAAACTTGGATAAGATTTTTTAAAAAAAATCCTAAAATTCTTATAGGTCAGTTAGTTTAAGCTTTAACAATCTTCTGATATTCAACGAAAATGCTTTTTGTACGGGGGTATTTTCAACTAAGGGAAAAGTAGTTAAGTATACTAATAGCTGCACCCTTCTTCCTTCATTCTAAAGTCCACTTTATCCATTTTTACCCTCAAGGAATACTTTATTTTTCAAAGGTATGCGAAGAAGTGTTGCCTAATTTTATTCAACAATGATCATATATCAGAAAAGTCAAGGAATTTGACTTTATATACCAAAATAATGTGTTTCTCCCCCCCCCCCCCATTAATCCATTTCTCTCCGTCCTTTGCAAACCTTGAAATACTTATTGTGTTTTTAATGAGTATTGTGCATGTTGCAATATGCAAAATAACTAAAACCAAAATATTTAACTTTAAATTTGCATACTCCATGTAATACGAATAAGCTTATATATTAATCTGCCATTATCAAAACTACATAACAAAAAGTATAATCTCATATTTATAAAAGCATTCGAAAAAATGTGAAGAGAAGAAAAAATCTTGCGATCTAAAATTTATAAAGATTGATACTTTGAATTTTTCACTTGCCAAACTAAAGTCTTGTTTAATCCACAGAGAAAACAACAGTCCTCAAATCGTTTATGTGCAAACATATAGAACTGTGTTTTAAAAAAGTAATAACACATTCTTATAAAAAATAAACAATAACAAAACACAAAAATAAACAAATGCTTAAGAAACTGAAGGAATAATACTAAATAAATCAATTATAATTTCTCATTGGAATGCAAGAAATGAATTTTTTTTTGATGCGTGAATCTGTTTTTAAATATTTAATTGGAAATATTAAATATTATTTTTATCTAAAAGGGACAAAAAAATATTAAGAAATGAATTTTTTATAAGCAAAAAGATTCTTAAAAGACCTGTTTTAATTATGTAAAAAAGAAAATGCATTCTATTTAATAAAGATTTGGACTTTTAAAAGAAAGACTTTTTATGCTATTTTTTTTCCTTTTCTTTCCTTCCCTTGATATTACATTTGTTTTTAATTATTTTTTATTATTATTGTCTTATATTTTTGACTCGTTTCAACTTTGAATTATTTGAAATAAATTGTGTGATATTCTTCAAAATAGTTCTGGTCAGTCCAAACAGTCACATTATCCTTTTTAAAAACTTCAGTGGTTCTTTTTTGTATATTCGTTTTAGCTCAACAGGTGCATTTTCCTTTTATTTATTTATTTATTTATTTGTCATTTGGTCAATAAGAACATTTTGTATTATCATTTGCTTTTAATTTTGATGTCACTGCGGCTTTGCAGTGTTATGGGTTGTGTTTCTTATCAAAAAGAATCGTAAATTTATTCTAAATTCTTTTCAACTGAGACTTATTGAAGTTTGGTTTGATTTAAATAGCAGAAATGCAACAAAGTAGCAATACCGAAAAAACTATTGTATAATTATCCATTTCCTAGTTCGCTTTTTGTTTTCACAGAAAACATGTGATTCCATTCGATTGTTTAAGACTAATATGCATGATTATTAGTTTGAATATAATTTTGTGGCGCATTTTATTTCAAAATCTCTATATGAAAATGCATTAAACGAAGTGAATGAATCCCAAACTTATCCCAATAAAATGTGAAATAATTAATTTTAATTATTGAAAAAATTGAGTTTTTAAAATTATTTCATTTTTAATAAAATTAAGTTTAAAATTATTTCATTTTTAATAAAATTGAGTTAAGTTTAAAGTTATTTCATTTTTAATAAAATTGAGTTAATAATAATTATTATTAGTTTTAAAAATTTAGAGGAAAGAAGATTATGGGCCGATTAACAAAAAGTCTCATATAATATATTCATAAATATTCAATGCAGTTAAAAATAATTATTAATATTAGGCTTTTTTTTCGATCTGGGACAAAATTTTTATGATTTAATGACAAACGATAAAATTTATGATTGCCTGATTTGTGCTTTAAAACTATTTTTGACAGATATAATTTAAAATGTAATCAGTATCGTATCACCGTGATTCCTTTCTTCACATTTCTTTATCGTTTGAAAAGTTGTATAATTGATTTTCTTCCCACATGGCTAGAAAAAAAAGCTTCTTAGTTTGATAGATTTATTCTACGCTCTTTCGGTTCTAGGCAATTGGTTTTGAGATATTAACCCAGTAGGGAGTGCTGTTGAGATGCCTGGACATAGAAATAAATTACTTTGTAAAGGCCGGTCAATTTCCTTAATACTCTCCCAACTATTGTTTCAAAAGGAATATTTTGATTATCCTTCTAAGCTCTCTTTTGGATCCGGTCTACTTTTCAAGTTATTTGACGTCCTAAGCTTCTTTTGAATACAGCAAAACCCATTGATCTTAAATCCAATGCAATTTTAATTTTATACGTCATTGGTAAATGAAAACTTTTCCCTATCTCTTTTGTAAGAATCTTAAATAAGTGTTGAGATAAGAAAAATAATGAACCAATATCATTGTTATTGCTGCACATTAAACATAATGTAACATTTTAAGACATAAGAATTGTAGAATATTTTTATTAAAATCATTTATTGATGTGGGAAATTTAAAAAATATATATATGCATACAAGTTTTTAAAACTTTTTGCAAGTTTTTACAGTTTGAAAATAAGAGATGCACATTTATGATATTCCAAATGACTAAAGATTTTTGTAAAGATATATTAGAAGTAGTAAATCAATATTTACAAAAAGACTATTCAGCGAAGAAATACACATAAAATAAACCTTCTTTAACATCTAAAAATAAAGTAAAAGGCTATTGATCTCCAAATATTCATGTGCTACACAATAGAATATTAAGAACAATGCAAATAAAATGCTCTTGCTTGTGTTGATCTCATAAATATAATATAAAACTTCCAATTTTCCAACAGTCCTTAATAGAAAATAACAAGCTAGATATCTCTTCAAAAAGCGTCCCAGTAATGTTCATTTGGTTTTATTATCCAATATTTCCATTTTCACTGCATTTGTTGATAAGGTCGGTCTTATTAAGCTTTATCGTAGAGAACCAATAATTTACTGCAAGATAGTGGCAGAATGCTTTCAATTGCATAATAGGATTCTTACATCTTTGAGCAGTCATAAGCCTCTCTTTAATGTATCTCAAATTGTCCTCATTACTTTGTTTTATTTACAATTCTACTATTTTTCGATTGATTTTTATTCTAAAATTTAATATTTTCAAATCTATTAGTTCTGTCTGTCCAATGGTGATACTTATGAGTCTTTAATTCTAGATGCAACTAATATATTTAAATTGGTAGACAATTTTAGAAAATAAATTTCTATTTTGAATTGTTTAATCATCACATAACATTGTCATCATATACAATGATTCCATATCTATTCTGCTTTTGCTAAATTTTTGAATTCTCCAAAAATTCGCATCGAATGATTAGCGTCAGTGTGCCAAAAAAGCATTAGTGTGCCAACATCTCAACTAATTCATTATAAAACTGTTAATCGGACACCTGTGTTTTTCAGAAGATTGAAACGCAATTTTGTCGATGTTGTATGAACTATAAAATGAACAACATATTGTGTACTGTCTTTAACATTTAGCATATTTCATTCTCATGTAAGGAAAATTTCATTTCAAAAGAATATATTCAACATTTTAAATACTTCAAAAACCTAATAGAGATGATTATATAAACCAATTTAACTGTTCTGAATCATATTGACATTTAAAATAATGCAAAACATTAATCAGAATAGCATTAACTGAATGTCCGTTTATGTCAATTGGTGACTTTGTACGCTCATGAATTGCAAAATTCAATTAAGCGAATCATTGTTTAAATGTTCATGAATCTATATAAACTTATTCTCATTTCATTGAATTTTGGCAGATAATCAGCAAACGCATTGCATTGATAGGCATGACATTAATCCTGGTGCACTGAGTTGTTTGAATACGTATGAGCAATATCACCATTTACATAATCAAAAGTTTTCTTACATGCATAGTACAGTACATCATTATATTTCACTTTCATTCTAGTACTTACTTTTTGTCTTCAAGTTATTTTTGATATTTGGTGTAGATCTCAGCTGAACAATATGCATATCAAACTTAAGCACATATTTTAGTGGATATATTAGGGAAAGTACATAACCTGGGTAAACAATTATGTGTACTAGGTCACCAGGATGGCTTTTAGGGGATATTTGGTTAAAATATATAAGTCGATATGTTGGTGTAGTATATATTGCAGCATTAATACCGCTTACATTTTCGAAGAAAGAAAATAGTTTAATATTTAGGAGGATAATTAAAAACACAGTTTCTTGTTTCTGTCGCACTTATTCTTTCTGGCGATAAAGTTTGAGACTTAACAACTTAATATAAAATTGTGATAAAATTTAGAAGAAAAAAAATGTAAAAATGTTGTTAGTTGTTAATGGATATAATAAACTAAGTTGAAAGTTTTTTTTTCACTTCAAATAGATCAAGCCTTTCAATAATAGAGATGAAGATTTCAAGTATAATTAAAAGAGAATTTAGGCTCTAATGAAAGCAGCGAATGTTTAAGAATATGTCTTATAGTCTGTGATTTACAATTTAAAGCCCAGATCTTTACTAATGAATGGAAGTGGAAAAAAATACTTCAGAAAAAAAAAGCAGATAAATTGTTTAAAATTTAATCGGTAGCTATTATAAAGTATTTATTGCAAGTGTTAAATATTTTGTTCAAAAATCAACCTAAAATCTTAAAGATTCTTCACTGAATTTCTTGGTTATATTGTTTTCACTACGCTAGAGGGCTTTCTCTTTTTACTAGATTTAACCCTATCACCTTATGGTATATAGGGCACTTTAAGAGCTTTTATTTTGAGGACATTCAAGAAACTTTAAGAAGTAGGAATGGCGATGGAGCAAGCGCATTATTACAAATTATGAAAATTCTAAAGAACGAAAGAATCATGAAACATCATTTTGTAAATTAAAATATTTATCGGTTTAGTCAGAGCATTTATTGAACAAATTGTGCACAAGTCTGTACTTCATTTATACAAAAATAGGGAAAAACTTGAAGGGCAAATGCTATATAAAGATTAAATTTGTAAGACGAAACGATGTTAAAGTATCTTAAAGATAAATATATTTGCAAAATATTGTGGATAAATTTATAAGATGGAAGGGAAATGATAGATCATTGTAATCAAACATTTAAGCTACAGTACATTCATTATTTTTATGACAAAGTTTCTTTCTTTCTTGTACTTCTATGCGCTTCATATCTATCTCGACAAACTAGATATTTGTTATGTTATCTTCTCAATTTATCTTTTATTTATTTTTAATTATTTTTCTTAAATTACTCTTCTGTTGAAAAATAAAAATTGTGGCTTAAGGTTAAAATAAATGCTGAAAATAAGCAAATTTAAGATATTTGAATTGATATTCCTAAGACTTCAGTCTATTATTCTTACTTCTTTTCCTAATCTACTTCTTCCGCTTTGAATTAACATTGACAAAATGCTTTTCAGTTCTTATTGCTCACATGATAATATAAACTTTACTGTTATGGTTATAAAAATAAGATCTTTCTTTTGTCGCCTTTGTTTCCAGTATTTTGGCAACATTATTAACAGAATTTCTTGTAAAAACGTTTTATATATAATTTAGTTTTAGGTATTATGATTATATTTTTAAAATACCATATTTTGTATTTTTTCATGCAAATTCAGTTATTTATACCCCTGTCGAAAAATTATAGCTTAACATAATATTAACGAAACTCAGTATATATATATATATATATATGAAAAAATGATATTCAGGAAATCAAGTTGCTGCAATTTCCTGATTTAACAGATAGGTAAAAAAAATTCTTCTGGTCTTTCAAAAAACAATTGTTTAATCAAATCAGCGAGAGTAGTCGTCCCTAAATGTTCTAGAAAACAGTCTGATAAATATAACTTATTATAAACCGTACACCATTGGCGAACAATAGTTACGGAGAATCTTTTAGAATGTGATCTTTAGCGAATTCTTTTTGGCTTTCACTGGAATGCGGTTAATGCAAAAGTACCAGAAAGCTGAATGTATATTCCAGGCACTCAATTCTGACCGATAAGATCAAAATTTGACAAAGAATTACAAATGTAATCACAAAAACATATACCAAATTTCATAAATTTCATTTTTTAGTTATCGTATTTACAGACCTGTGAAAGTACAGACTGATAAACAGTAAACCTTTCGGTGAATTGAGTTAAAAATTTGTATATCTGTTACGGCCAAAGCCCGAAATCGGCCAATTCGCGAACTGGCCAACGTTGCTGTAAACTTACTGGTCAATGTCCGATCTTTTCTTGATTTCGTGCTTTGGCCGGCCAATTCGTGAAGTGGTTTGGGACGATCGGCCAAAGTAGGAAGAAAAGAATCAAGAGCAGGTTGTTTTACACACTGTTAAAAATGAAGTATTTAAAAATGAGTACTTCTTTGTACTGTTTTTTTTTAAGTACAATTGTTTCAGAAACGAGTTCAAATATAAGTGACACCTCTCAGTTAAAAATAAGCTTGTAATATACAAAAATATGATCTCGTGTTATTCTGTTCTCATATTAAAGCCATAATAGATATTATTTAGTGAACGTATATGCTGTAACAACGTGATAGCGTGAAGATTAGATTTGTGCCCTTCAAAATGAACGAATTATATCTTGAGCAAAGGCGTTGCGTATCGTGTATGAATGCATAGGCATATTGAGTATTCAGTTTTCAATTACCTTTAAGGATGATCCTTAGTCTTTTTCTGCTCCATGGACCTAATATTAAATATCCCAGATCACATTGCCTCCCGAAATATCGTCCCAATAAATATGAAATTTTTTGCAAAGGCAAATAGCAAAAATAAGGGGTAATTAAAACAAATATGAAGGAAAAATAGTTTTGTTACTGATATCATTTAAAAACATTTCTTTGTTGGCGCCATCTATCGAATTCCTTATATCCTTATTTATATTTTATACATAAATGTCATTACATTTATTTACCACAAGTCGCCTTTGGCGACGAGCCGGTTCGCCAGTATTAATGATCCCTAAAATTTTCGATGAATATAACTTGTTCTCTTAGTAGCTTTTTCAGCATTATATTTTTGAGTTTCATATTTTGGTAGTTATATGATTCAGTCATACTTTTATGTAGGCCTTAAACAGTTCTGTGCTACTTTCTCTAATGTTCTGTCAGTATCCATAAAATTTTTACTTTAAATTAAAGTGGAAATGTTAAACTGCAATCAGTATAAAAGCTTTTTATATTAAAGCTGCTAACCATGTCTTTTTTTAAATATGAAAATTGAAATCAGAGGCGTTCGGAAGAGAAATTATATGTGCACTGCAGAATAATTTAGATAATATCTTAGAGAATAATTCAAAAAAAATTCTCTGATTCATCGTAAAATAAATTTTTTCTTTCAAAAGATTTAAATGATGCAAATAAAAATATTTTATTTTATTTCAGTCAATAAATGAGACTTACGAATCTTAAATTTTACACTGTCCTTTGGTCCCAAGGAATCATATTCTGCGAAATAATCTTGACACTTCAACTTTTAAATAAATAAATAAACGTTCCTATCTTCTGCGATGAATCTGACCGATTATGAAGTTTTTATGCATCAATTTTAAAACAATCAACATTTTAATGATCACAGGCCAATCACTGTCGAGAATTCCTGGCAGAAGATAAGATTATCTTCATTGAGACAGTCGGTGAAGTAGTCTAAAATCGCCAGTTTTTATAGACGAATGATATTGAAATTTCATAAATCAGTCAGTTTTAGTGATTGATTTAGATTATTGGAATTCAACAATTTTTATTTAAAATATTGGTGTCTCAAGAATATTTTGTTAAATATGATTCAAAGGGCAGAGAACCTATGTAAAAATTTAAAATTCCTGATTCATCGGAGCATTTATTCAATAAAGGTATATTAAATATAATTATTTAGTTCCTTTAGACCATTTTGTTTGTAAATGTATGCTCCAAATTAGCTGATGGTCGATGATTGGAAAGATTATCCTAAGTATATTAAACCATGTTTGACTTAAATGAAATTGTTTTATTGAATTAGCAATATAAGTATTGTCAAAGCTCATAGAAAACTTTCCCTCCTTTTACTTTTCAGAAAATATCTTATTTCATTTTTTTTTTCCATTTTATACAGACACCTGCCTAAAATAACAATTTCATTTATTAAATTTGCAATAATAGTTGATTTATTTTTTAATTTGAGCTTCTGTTAATGTGATGGCAACATGTTGATAAAAGTTTTTTTTTATTTGACGTGCTCGTACAGATTAAATTATATTTTTATTTTGAGCGAAATATACTATTGAAAAATATGGTTAAAATATTTCTTTACAAATTCGTTAAAAATCTAAGCATAATTTTTAAATTAAAACATTGGAATCATTAAAAAGATAATTTTTTGAGCTTTAATTTGATACAAAATTCGATTTTGTGTTGTAAAATTTTCTGGTTATAGTGACAAAACGCCAAAATTACGCTTAATTTTTAATTATTTAAAATTCTAATTTAAAATTTTAAATAATCGCTCCACGGTGCACATTCCCGAAATATATATATGCCAAATTTGATAACTGTATGTCAAACGGTTTGGACTGTAAAGCGTCAACAGACACACACACGCGCGCGCGCACACGCACAAACATTGAGCTTTATTTATAAGTATAGATTATCATATCGGGCTTTGACCAAGGATTCGCGGCCACTTCGCGAAATGGCCAACCAAAGTAGAATATATAATATTAATTGCAAATATTTCGGACTTTGGCCAAACCTCTTGGCCAGTTCGCGAATTGGTCAGCCAATTCGCGAACTGGCCGTACTTCGGGCTTTGGCCTTAACATATCTACACTTTAAATGTTAAAATTGCTTTCAGAGATGTCTTAAACATCTCTGAAGATTCAGAGATGTCTTAAACATAGAGAAAACACGTCAAACTAACGAATTAGATTTCTTTGACGATTATAATACATCATTTTTGTATAGTTCGCATGCAAAAAAAAACCGAATCTGGGCTAAGATTTTTATACTTAAAAGTCCTTAAGGAAGATTACTTTGAAAAGAAAGTTACAATAAATTTTTTTCTATCTTACACAGATGTTTTTGATCGGGCAGAATAGCTTTTTAAGAACTTCTTAAGCAACGCAGAATCAATTATCGAACTTCTTTTTATGAGTGCCGCGAACCTTAATAAAGAAGAGTTATATGAAGAACGTGAGATCGTTTTGAGAAATAATTTTTACTTAAGATCCTGAAAATGCAATTCTGAATTCTTTAATAATTGCCTTGGTAGTCTTCTGGACATTTTATTTTCGAAAAATTTACTCTTACAGTCAAATACATGTGATTTACAATCATTTTAATTAAATTTATTTAATCCGTAGTTATCCATCATAAAGTTTCTGAAAATAAAATAATCGGGAATTTGTGATTACACCCGGAATTTTTAGTTCTAAAAATGAAAGTATTATAACTTGAAAGGCATAATTTAAATAAAATTTAAAAATAATTGCCGTGACATCCAGACTGAAAAGAAATACCAGTTTTTTTGTTATAACTTATGACAAGATCAGTTCGGTATTCTGTATACTAGATTAAGAATCAGAATTCACTTATCATTATTTTAATTAAACATGGATCTTATCAAAACAATTATTGAATCAAGGTATTTGTAATATCAAATTTATGAGTTTGCCTTTACATGTGACGTGTCAGACGCAGGGCGCCACTTTTGATGCAGAAGCTATTGTACTTGAGTCAGGGGAGAAAAAAGAAGCGTTACATCGTAGTACACCATAGCAAGAGACAACTTGCTATTAAATAATAGAAAAAAATGTAATGCTGTGCTGCTGTAATTTGTATGATTAAGCTTGGTACCTAATAGTTTAAAAACTGATGAATATTTATCATTACATTTCAGGATTTAACTCCATTATATTTTCAAAAAATGGTAAACATTAAATTTCTTTAAATATTTTTAATCTGTGGTAAAATTTCACTTATTTATAATTAAAATTTATTCTCTTTGCAGTATATATACACAACACCAGAAGTAATATTTACGTGGTGAATAAATGAGGTAAAATATTCGTTTCATATTAAAATAATAACAATAATAAATATTCTTAAATAAATTCTAGAACGGAATTCCTATTGAATACAGAAATATACAATTAATGATTGTACCTCTTAGAACATGAAACCAAGCATTATTTCTATTGTTTCTTATTTATTAAAATTATTCTTTTTCATGGCCTTTATATCTAATATAGAATAAAACTGCATTTTGCAGATGACATAATATAAAATTCTTTTAGTATAATTTTATATTAACTGAAAAGCATTATTTTTATTTTTGAAGATTTAAATAAAGCTTGAGAAAAATATATGATGTAAAATCAAAGTATTCATAATAAAGAAAGAGTTTAAAACCATCCAAGAGTTTTCGTTCGTACAGAACTTTTGACTAAAGTATATTTTATACATTTAAATGAAAAATAAAATAATAAAATAATTCATTTCGAAGGAAATGTCCTTTTTCAAAGGAAAAGATTCCTTGCGAGAAAGTGTTGATACAATATAAGACATCAAATTTGTGCAGTGAAGCGAGTGCACACAAAAACTATCAGTATGATTTTTTTTTATGACAGACATTCTCCAAAAGTGCTCCCTGCCTTTGATCTTTTCACACCAAGATATTGTTTCAGAATCTTTTTTTTTTGTTACTTTCTTTATTCTTTTTTCCTTTTTTTTTGCTGTTCATTTTTGTCTTTATTTTATTGTGTTGAAATTCTCAGAAATTCGATATCGACCTCTATCACAAAGACAAATACAATAAGGCGAGTCTTAGGTTTTCCTCTTTCATCACTTTAATGCCAATGTTACCATCAACCATCCTATCACTTTTCGCTAAAAGCTTACTTAACGCACTTTTTCGTTATTAAATTAATATTTATAAATCATATATCCACGCTTATTTGATTAATGAAATATTTTTTGGTTTCTGTAGCTGGAGTATAATTTTATTTATTTAGAAATTTCATTTAAATTTCATAGACGCTATTAGGAAATTTTTAAATGATTTATAAAAGAATTCTGAGCAAAAATATTATGAAGCTATTTAATATTTATTTAATCAAATAAATTTCATTAAACAATGTTTATTTATACAAACTGAAACATAATTTAAATATGAATCATAAGTTTTATAAATGTCATATTGTAATAGTGGTAGTGATATTTAGATTTAAAATATTTGAAAAGATATTTAATTCATTGTTATGCTACAAGTCGATAAAATAAAACTTTAACTTAATTTAACTTGAATTGTTTAAAATAATTTATAATGTTTATGAAAAGCAATATAAATAAAATACAATACAGGAAAAATTAAGGATAAAATACAATAAAAGAAAACAAATGAATGCAGCTCTGTAACAAAAAAAAATATAAATACAAACTATAAGTTAGAAAAGAAAAACTAATATATAGCTATAACAACGAGTCATATACAATAAGGGTTAAAATCGATGAAAGAACTATTTATTTTAAAATGCTTTATCTTTAATGCTTTATCTATTTATCTTAAAATGCACTTTTATCTTTTTCTGTCTGGTAAAATTGTTTCCTTTCTGTCTGTTTGCAGCCACATTATTTCATTTGCTATTGTTTTATCTCAATTCCTGTATTTTAATTCTGAACGGACGAATATTTTACTTAGATCTGTTTTAAATCTTTAATATATAATGGAAGAAAATAATCGTATTGTTTCTATTTCTAAGAGCGATATATCTTACGTGTTAAATTGAAATAATTACTGTTTTAATTTCACCCCATCTGTTTCTTATTTATAAATACATTTATATGTAATGCGTGTAATTGCATGCACCCGTGAATTAAATGTTATAATTTTGATAGATATGCTTATTGTAGTAAAAGAGCATGACCCTTTAAACCTTTTAAGGAAAAAGAAAGGACTGAAGGTAATTTTTTATTTTTGGGTTAAGTACTCGAGAAATTGAATCAAATTAAAAAATTATTTACCTGCATGGTTTTGATACAGTTGGATTTAGTATTCTCAATAAAGATGTCATATTTCAAAATATATTATTTTGCACAAAACATTCGTATTTTACATTTTCTATTTTATGGTGTTTCAAATAAAAGCGGCATTAGTAATAACGATACAAAAAAAAACTCAAAAGTCAAAAGAGGGCAGATTATTAAAGGGTGGACGTTTTGCTGTAGATAATCTAGCAATTGCGGCATATATTTAATGAGATAGAGTTGTGTATATCAAATTATATTGAGATAAGGAATAAATTAATATAAAAATATTTAAAAAACCGACGAATATTATATTTGTGCTACAGCTTTTATTACAGATAATTTAAAAATTACTATTTGCACAAAATGGTTGAAATTTTCCATATTCAACTTGTGTGTGTTAATTGTTGAACTCGAATTTTTTCAATGAAATCCACGTATAAATAGGCATCATTATTAATGCACTGAATTTGTATTTGCAAGTACTTGTTTCAAGAACAGGTGCCATATAGTCTAAAAATGAAAGAGACTTATGAATATTGATCATGAAAGGTTGTATACAAAATATTATTTTATTTTGAGACATAGATGCAAGGAAATTGACTAGCAAAGTGAAAGAATAAGAAACATATATCCTATAGCAAAGCTTTTATGTCTTTACTAGACTTTACTATTTGATAGATATTGATTCAGAATATTCAATAAAAGTTTGCAGACTAGTTTTTTTGGTAAACATGGTCTTCCATTGATCAGCACTTGTAAATTCGGCAATGAATACAAATTTCTGGAAGATTTTTTCTCAAAGCATCTCATGCATATTTAATGTGATTTAAATCTATGGAATAAACATGCTTGCTAATATGTAAGTAAGAAATAATCATTTTTCAGTATCGCACCCATTATTAAAGGAAATTTAGTACGATATTTTCTTTCAATTACTAGAAACGGAAAAACGTGTGAACGAATTATTTATTGACAGCAACGGTCAAAAATAATGGTATGTCCATCGAAAACCCATTCTCATTTAAAGCATTAATTCCTATTCCAATTTAATTCTGTTATCTACCCAAATCATATTTGCTCCTTCTAGCATTTTTAATGGGTATAAACATTTAGAATTTTTTTTGTATGAAAAACTTATCTCGTACAAATTTCTTTGATTTGTAAAAAGCAGTACGACTTTATTCCGGCAGTGCGATTCCTACATTCATCATCATTGCAAATAACAGCACCAATGAGGTGAAATTATTATCAAGAGTATGTTTTTGATACCTTGATAGTTTAAATCTGATTTTGTCACGCATTACCTAACATTTTTTCACTTGAAAAGTTACAATATCACCTTATTTGTAAAACGAATCAGTTCTTTGGAAGGTTTTATAAGCCCAAAACAACCAAGCTGAAAGTGAAATAAAACTCTACCTCTGCCCGCACTGCCTTATTATTATGTTTATTTCCCAGCACATTATTCCTCTCATGAAGACAATAAAATAGTTTCTTCCCTGTTGAATTGTATATAAACCTCAGCTACTCGAGATTCATAATAATGATATGCATACTTCCTCCTTATTTCTTTCCTCGCATATGAATTATACAAGGAGAAAATATTGTAATTACCAGAAAATAAAAGCTCTAGGTTTTGGTGAATCCCCACGTTTCAGACCGGGATGCGCAATTTTGGAATTATATATCTTTACTATTCTGCTTATATACCTGTGAACCCGATAACGCAAAATACTTTCAAACTAGGTGAATGGAATTGTTTTGTGGTATTTACATTAAATTTGTAGATTTCTATCAAATTTTAATAAAATCTAATCAGAGGAAATCTTTCTGCCTGACGGTCTCAGTGCGAGAGGACATGATAGTCATATCACTGCCTCTCCGACCCGCCCGAAGGCACACGGATAAAAATACTGAATGACTGGATCACCGCAACAACAACACTGGCGGGAACTGTGGTTGAGTTCTATGGGTCATCACCGTTCACGGTCTAACCCTTCCTGAAGGAAGTACGTCCCGTCATCGATGGGAGGAATCAGATCCTCCGCCTTTTTGTGTGCCCTCCAGGATGGTGAGATCCAACCACCATACCGAAAGAATCTCATCCTCATTTTGAGATGCCCCTCCAGGGGTTTGAGCGAACAGGATAATTGCAGAACATAAATGTAAGATAATTAAAGTGGGGTTCAAAATTTTAGTGTCTAAAATGAAAGCTGTCTCGAATTTTGAACTAAATGAATAGAAAAATTGACCGTCTGTTGGTCAGCATTTCGCTTGTCTGAAATTGCTATAACTCAAAGCGTAACAGTTTTGATTTTTAATTTATAATATTGCCGCATTGAAGAAAGACAGTCGAATCTCCATGGCCGAATGGTCATGGCACTGGTCTCATGATGAACAGACCTGAATTCGAATCCCGCTAGAGACAATGCGATTAATAGTATATGTAAATACTTAATTCCTTGATTTTATGTTTTCCTTTATTTCGTGTTCCAGACGATACTGGACATTTCCTTAGTTTACCAGTCAAGTGTTCTGGACTTTTCTTACTGTCTCCAGAAGAGTATTCTGAAACTTTCTCTGCTTGTATAAAAGCAGAAGATTTGTCAGTTACTGTATTCTCAAATCTGAGTTCAGTTAATAAATTGGTTTAGTTCTACATTTTGTGTGTGTCTTTGAGTTCTATGCCATAGTATCTACGTGACATTCTTTGATGGAGGCGCCGGGCAGCAATTCCAGTCAGCGTGGAAACGAATTTATCGATCGCCTGAAAGGCCTTGAACCAGAATTTGGACTTTATTTCACACCACCCAGAAAGACAAGGAAAATGCCTGTGGAACCGGAGACTAAACTGGTCATCCTGACATCAGCACAGCCACAATACAGGAATCCCTCTGTTTTTAAAGGAGACGTGGGACAAGACCCAAACAAATGGTTGAAGGAATACGACAGAGTGTCAAAATTCAACAGATGGGATGACATGACTCTCAAATGTGTTCTTTTTCCTGGATGGCACAGCGAAGCAATGGTACGAAAATAATGAAGATAAATTGACTTCCTGGGATGTTTTCAAATCAATGTTAAAAGAGTCATTTGGAGAAACACAGCACTCTGTAAAGAAGGCAGAAGATGAGCTCAAGTATAGAGCTCAAAAATCTGGCGAAAGCACGCAATCATATATCCAAAGCGTGTTGGGATTATGCCACCAAGTCAAACAACGCATGTCAGAAGAAGAGAAAGTGTCTCATCTGATGAAAGGAATCACCGAAGATGTTTACCAGGCACTTCTGACGAAAGTAATAAGGACTTTATAAAATGGTGTAGAAAAATCGAAGAAATGCAGCAAAAGAGAATCCGGAGTAGAAAATTTGAAAGGCTTCCAAATGTCGTACCAATGGCTGCAATTGACGAAAAACTGGATTTGGCATCACTAATACGTCAAATAGTGCGAGAGGAGGTCCAGCGCCTCGTATCTCCAGTAGTCGATCCCGAACTCCAAGACCAAGTCATTGAAGCCATTGTTCGAGAGGAAGTAGAAAATGCTTTGCCTCCTTTGTCACAGACAGCACCAGAGTGAACAAACCCAGACGCCGACCTCCCTATGCTGACGGTGCCAGACGACTTACGCCCGTAGCACAGCAACCACAGAGGAAGACAGATGTCTGGCGCACTCCTGATAGAAGACACGTCTGTTTCCATTCTGGCCGCACTGGCCATGTAGTTCGATACTGAGGAGATCGCAAAGCTATTTTTGAGGCATATCGGGCTAATAGGACAGATTTCGACCGTCAGACGTCGAATGAGGTACGCTATGCTGACGAGTACAGCCGACCAGCAGTCCGAAGTCTGTCACCCAGCCCATCACGAGGACTATCTCCTAAACGCCGCTACAGATCGTCGCCATATAGATCCAGTCAATCTCCTAGCATGAGAAATGAGGAAAACTAAGCGTTGCGACCTTCTTTGGGGGTGAGGCAGCTAGTGACAAAAATCCTCCAATTGCCGCAAAGATGTTCGGAGCTCTTGTTTCAAGACGTCCTTCGAGAAATCCCAGACTCCAGCCGTTTATTCACGATAGAAGACTATACAGTACCTGCTCATTCTATCAGAAAGATTACTGTCTTAGGCCGTAAGAATTTTCGAGCTATCGACGTAATAGTAGAGGGAAATAGGATGCTCCTCTTGAACAAGGAAGTTGCTATTCCGTCTACTATAGTTACGCTCCTTAATGAAAAAGCCTAAATATGTGTTGCCAAAGGACAAGGAGAACCTCAGATCATCGCTAAAGGCATGTGCATAGGGTACGCCGAATTTTTACACGAAGACTGCGTAAATAAAATAGATGAAGGATAGCCTTATTCCACGACCCCATCAAAGGCAAAGTTGAGTGTCATCGATTATACCACGATGATAGCTTCGGATTTGAGGATTCACCAAAGAGAAAGGATGTTTCATCTACTCCAGAGGTTTTCAGAAATTTTCGATCAAGAAAGGATGTTTAAGAATGGAAACCAACTCAATGTTAAACACCGAATAAACACAGACGACCACTTACCTATTAGTCAGAGAGCTTACAGAGTGTCCCCATCCGAACGCCGCATTATCAGTGAGGAAGTAACCAAAATGTTAGAGAAAAACATCATTCAACCATTAGGAAGTCCATGGTCATCTCCAGTCGTCTTGGTCAGGAAAAAAGATGGAAGCTGGCGTTTTTGTGTTGATTATCGCCGAATCAACAAAATTATCAAGAAAGACTTGTATCCATTGCCAAGTATTGACGTCACCTTGGATTGCCTGAAGGGGGCAAATATTTTTCGTCTATGGATCTCTACTCAGGTTACTGGCAAATAGAAGTCAATGAAGCCGATTGTGAGAAAACGGCTTTTATTACACTTGAGAGATTATACGAGTTTAAAGTGATGTCATTTGGCTTATGCAATGCTCCTGCGACTTTTGAAAGGATGATGGATAATCTTCTGCGATATTTAAAATGGACAATGTGTCATTGCTATTTAGATGACATTGTGATGTTCTCAGAAACATTCGATGAACATCTTCAGAGGTTGAATACCGTCCTTCAGTGTATACAGAACGCCGGCCTTATCCTTATTCCAAAAAAATGTCGCTTTGGAGCACAAGAGATAAAGATCTTGGGAGACCTAGTATCCAGTAATGGCGTACGACCGGACCCAGAAAAAATAAAGGCCGTGAGTGACTTTCCCGTGCCTAGTAATAGCCATGACATCAGAAGCTTTCTGGGACTTTGCTCTTACTATCGCCGATTTATCAAGGACTTTTGCCATAAAGCCGAACCTCTACAGTTGTTACTGAAGAGGGACACAAAATTCTGTTGGAGACCTGAACAAGTGGAAGCTTTTAATACCTTGAAGAAAGATCTTACCTCCGATCCTGTCTTAGGCCTTTATGACTGCACTAACGGAACTTCACACCGACGCGAGTGGATACGGAATCGGCGCAGTATTAGTTAAAATCCAAGATGGGAAGGAAAAGGTAATAGCTTATCCCACGCGGACTCTGACGAAGGCTGAGAAAAACTATTCCACAACTGAAAGAGAATGTCTTGCGGCCATATAGGCTATAACTAAGTTTCGGCCATATCTCTTTGGAAAGGTTTTCAAGATCGTCACCGACCATCATTCCCTTTGTTCCAAATCAACTGGCGATTCCCAACGCTAGTTGATTTGAAGAGAGGTCGGGACACGGTTTCATCCCAGTAACATAACGGAAAGAGACCGTTTCGGTGGTCCTGGAGTTGTCGTCTGGGGAGGCATTATGATGAACGGGCGGACTGAGCTCCACGTTTTCGACAGATCTTCTGTAACTGGAGATCGCTATTGTAAGGAGGTGATCCTTCCCCATGTGCGTTTGTTCCGAGGTGCCATTGGATCAGACTTCGTTTTTATGGATGACAATGCACGGCCACACAGGACTCATGCTGTTGAGGAGCTCCTGGAAAGTGAAGATCACTCGAATGGATTGGCCGGCGTGCTGCCCTAATTTAAATCCGATAGAACATGTGTGGGATGCTTTGGGAAGACACCTTGCGACACGATTACATCCTCCTGGGAACACCCGAGAACTTAAACAGATGCTGATTGAGGAATGGGCACTCTTACCTCAAGAACTGTTGGACAATCTGGTGCTGAGTATGGGGAGACGGTGCGAAGCAACCATTGCAGTAAGGGGAGGGCATATCCCATACAATCTGCTTGCTGTTCTTCCTCTTGGACAGACAATCATGTGTAGCGATAGTATGAGTTCAATAAAGTCTTTTTTTGTTTGATTACATACTGTATGCATTATATTCATTTCTGCGCAACTGTGCTTTCGTCATTCTTTCAGAACAAAATGCTGTATCTCATTTCTGAATTTCATGTCTCTCAGATGATTTCTCATGAAGTTATGGCAAAAAACATACCTGTTGCTTAAGTTTTGCACACCAGTGTATTTCTATAGGGGCATTTTTCATACTAACTTTCGTCTAGTATTCTTCTGAGAATAAAGTTGAATAATCATAATTTTAAACTTTATTCTTCTGTTTCGGATTCATACAATGACATATTCGTAAACATCTCTGATGTCGCACAAAAAAAAAGCTTTCTGGATTCAGATTATTAGACAGATTTTACTGGATTTATTTTTAGATATATATATACTGGTATTATTTCATGAATGTGAAATTACATTCAGAAGTAGTTATATATTGCATGTAAGAATAAAAAAATATATGATTGAAAAAAATAAAATGAAAGGAAATAAATCGAATGCAAAATGTAAACTAGAAACATTTGATTTTTGTATCTATAAGAATTACCTTAAAATTGTATAGCATATCATATAACTTGCCTAAGAACTTACATAATGGAGTATAATAAATCCTGGCACATTTAAAAATTTTAACCATTATTATTTTTATTTGTAACATTTTGCTCTTAAATACATATTATAAACATCGTGATATCTAACTACAGGGCTGCTATCAAGATTTGAGCTATTCTTTTTATAGGTTTATGTATAAAATGATGTTTTTCAAGTACAGAATATTTTATGATTTATACTAACTTAAAAATAAACTAATTAATTAGTTCATTTCATAATGAATATATATTATTTAGTTAATGGATTTGATAATTTAGGAGAAATTATGCCTAACATAATCCTCCTATCGAGATTAATTTCAAATAGTTGAGTTAAACATATTTCTCAATGATTTTAATTATTCATTTTATATCTGCGTATTTTTTCTTTAAGACAAAAATACTAAAAGAATATAATTGATACTTGCATAAAATATCACGCTATTTCGCAATAAACAGAAGAAATACGTTTACTGAGTATGAACTAATGCAATACATGATATACATTTAGTAAATCCCAGCATTTGAAATTTACTCATGAAATTTCCTATGTTTAAAAGTGTTTTCTAAATTACGGCTGAATATACCGTTAGGAAGGTGATATCATTTTCCATCTTTTAGAGCTTCTCCATTGAAAACTTCTTTTTCTTTCATTTAAAGTGGATACATTTGGGGGGGGGGGGATTTTAAAAAGAAAATTCAGGAGATCTTTGCTTCTCTCTTTGTCAGGATTTTAATAATGACTTTTAGCTTTCAAGTGTTGATATTATTTAAAAGATTGAATCCATTTCAATTACCCTATTTTACATAAATCGTTAATTTATATATAAATTACTTTTATCCATTTTAAATATTTTATAGAAAAGTTCACTCATCACATCTAAACATTAATCCTTATACAACCATATGACCATATGAAGGAGACTGAAAAGCTTTTCCCTAAATTTAAATTCAAGTCACTCAGTGCGTATTGCTATTATCAGAAATTAGTTTAAACATTTCGTTGCCTTAACTAGATCATTCTGTTCCAGAATATTAGCAAAGTCTTCTTCTTTCCAAGCATTATTTTATTCAGTGTAGAAAAAAAAATTTAATGCCCATCCTTCTTTGAAGCTAGATTTAAACAATTGAGAAGTTAATTTATACGCGAGTCATTCTTTAAGCACGTTCTTTCTAATCTAATGAAGTCTAATGGGACTAAAAGAAATACTTTCTAGAGCTTCTTTTGTAAAAGAAACTTAGATAATTCTGAAAAAAAAAACTCTTATTTTTTACAACTGTTCATGTGGATGCAGTTAAGTAACTCTAAAAGCAAAAGTTATTTAATTTTAATATTTCAAGTTTATGGTTTATGAAGTAACAATTTTTCAAATTCTTTTTGAATGATATTGCTTATTTAAATGTCGATTTATTGAAATTGTATAAAGTTGTGAAAAGAACTATTTCAATATCTCCTTGAACATATTGCTGTAATCACCATGATTGCTGAAATTTTTTCTACTGAGTAAATTTTATTATAGACTGAGTAGTTTTATTCTTAGGAGTAGAAGGAGCAAAAATATCAGAACAGACTTTTAAAAATTAACTTAGAACTAAAATTTTAGCTTATATTTCGATTTTAAGAAGGAATTCCACATAAAACTTAGCAGTATCTACACATGTTACTACACTCATTGTTTATTTAAATGTCGATTTATTAAAATTAAACAAGTTTGTAAAAAGAACAAATTCAATATCTCCTTGAACATATTGCCACAATCACCATGATTGCTGACATTCTTTCTGATGAGTAGAGATTAGTATAGACTAAGTAATTTTATTCTATCGAGTAGACTGAGAAAATGTATAGGAGCAGACTTTTGAAAATTGGCTTAGAATAAAAAGCTTAGCTTAAATTTCGATTTAAAGAAAGCATTCATTATAAAACTCAGCATTATCTGTTTCTTTTTAAGGTATGAATCTCCAAATGTCATTCTTTCATGACATCATGCATTTTCTGAAATTCATATTGTTATGTAAACACCACCAAATTTAGATGAAATGTAGTTTGCGAATATTTAGCAGAAAATGCTGAGTAGAATATACAATGACCTGCATAGATACATAGCTTTCTAAGAATGGATACAATCGTTAATGTCATTTTTCCTTAAAAAAAGTAATTATCAGTATGGCCTTTGGCTATAAAGTATTTTTATACGGAAATAAAGCAGCTATAGGATGAATTTCAAACTGAATTTAACCAAAACTATACATTTAATTAAACTAAGATTCATTTTATAAATATAGTTTGTCGTTCATTTATAGTATCATTTTATAATTGTCGTAATAATTAAAAAATTGTTTATTTTTAAAATTAAAAAGTAATTTTGTTATTTCATTAAGCATTTTTTTTTTTTTTTTGTTCACGGGACGGAATTTTTATTTTAAGGTTGGATTAACTCATGTAAATTCAGCGTATCTCTATTCTATTCATGAAAAATAATGGCATTGTAATATATTAAATTTAGTTAAATTATAATTTATAAAAAAATAAAATTATAATAAAAAATATGGTAATGAATAAATACTTTTTGTAACAGACATTATTAAGAAACAGCCGGCATGATAAAAATAATCAAATGTTATTTTAAATAAAGAAATACAATGTAAATTTAAAATATTTAAAAATACTTTTGAATTAACTATGGAATTAGAAGTTAATTTCAAGAATTGAAAAACAACCATATATTTCTCTTTTATTTATTTCAGCAATCTTTATTTGCAAACAGATCGACTTTCTTTAGTGAATAATTATTATAATATATCGAACTCTCCCTCGATTCGAAAACATTTAATGATGATAAAATGAAATTCGAAGTGATAATCTTACATTAAAGTATTATTTCGGGAGAGAAAGAATTTTTTTCTTCTCTGATAATAAAAATAATGACCGTAAATCTATTTTCTTTTGTTCTAAGTTAAAATAATCATAAATTATTATTTTAGTCAAAAAACGGCGCTGATATTACTTTTTAAAAATGGAGGCTTCTGGTACAAACTGCTAAACTTAATAAAATAAATATGCGAAAGCTTTTTTCCTAATAATCTTCATTTTTTCTGAAGTTTTTAGCAATATAATTATTATTATACTTTTTTTTAAATGGTATAGCATAAAAAGAAGGATTAAAGAAATATAAAACATTTTCCGATTAAAATATGAAACTATTGGGATGTTAATATGCTAGGAAAAATAAAAAATTGCTCCAAGTCGAACGTTTAGAATAAAAAAATGTCTCTTAGTTAATATTAAATAAAACTTCTTTTGAAATTAAAAACATGAGTATTTTTCTTTCAGAACAAATTACGTTATGATGCTAAAACGTTATGATTACCAAGTCCTTAGAACTTTAAAGTGGCTTTTCAAAAGTTATTTTTTTTTCTCTTACATGAGCATTGTTTTTAATTTAAAAGAAAGATTTATGCTAAAAACGTTTAATTTAATGAGTTTTCAGGTAATTTGAGCAAAGCAAAAGGAAATCTTTTTTCTGTGAGTTCAATTTAAAGGCTTTGTTTTAAAGTTTTATAAAAATATTTTTGTGTTTTTTACCTATTTTTTTCTCTACATACTACTTCAATTAGATATGCCAGATATTTTTAATTATTCCTTTTTCATAACTTCGTCATTCCTCAAGACATTTCATTTAATTTAAAAATACCTGATTTTGACATGTCCTAATGAAGACTTTTCGTTGAAATTGCATTTTGTAAATATTTTCAAAAATTGAAACATTATATTACATTTATGTATGTCAAATAAAGCTTTTTTTTCCAATTTTGCTTCATATTTTTCCAAGTAAATGCGATTATTTTCAAAGCTAATATCTGTTAAACCAACAGAATGCTATATATATATTTTTTTCACGGTGTGTTTTCTTGAAATTATATTTAATTTATTTTACTAAATAATCGTTTGAGAATTATTAATGCATAAATTCTTATTCTGCAACTCTTTATTTTTGTCGAATCTGTTTTCAAAACGACTTCTCTACATTTCCGTAACGTGACATTTGATTTTTTAAATGGCATTCAACTTAAAGTCAAAAAGTGGCAGCGGATTTTTTTGGGAAGATTTTGAAGAATTTGGTATATGTTATTTATTGAATCTGGCATATTTATTGAAAAATCTGGCATATTTATTGAAAAATCTGGCATATTTATTGAATATGAAACCTTTCATATTTTAAAGATTATTGGCTTAAATTTTATTTTACAACGCATTCAAATTACATTGGATAATGTAATATTTATCTTTATCTTTACTTATAATAAAGATGCGTATCTATTTGTGTTTCCATGTGTGTAAGTGTTGGATTTCTATAGGCTAAATCGTCGGAACGAAAGTTACATTGGTATGCATATATATACATTAGACAGTGAGAATGTGCATCTCGGTGCGATATTTTTAAAAAAAAATAATTAAAAATTCTTCAAAAGTTTGTCGGTTTTCCGCAATAGTTGCCAAAAATATTATAATAAAAAAGAAATTTTGCAACATCTTGAAATTGAAAATACTATCATTTTAATAATATTTATTGTTTTGCACTATAATCTCTTTTTAATTATTTTTTTAAATTGTTTAAAGCTTAGTTACCAACAATATACGGTGGTTATCAGAATAATTTAAACACTTTCGATTTGTTAGATTTATAAAGAATACTTTGTTCAGAAGAATATTATACCATTCTTCCAAAAGATATTGTGAAAGTTCTCGAAGAGATGCTGATTTAGGGCATCGATTCCGCATTAAACGCTCTAAAATAGACCATAAGGGTTCAATTATATTGAGGTCAGGGGACTGTACGGGCCAAGGCAGGTGTTTAATTTCGTCCTCGCGTTCATCAAACCATGACTGGATAAGTCTCGCTGCATGGATAGGTGTATTACCCTTCTAAAATATTCCATCTCTTGAAGGAAATAAAGTTTGCATCATACGATGGACCTGGTCAGCTAAACTTTCTCTATACTTCTCTCGAGTGATCCTTTCTTTTAGGGTTACGATTGGTCCAGCGGAAACCCACTACATGGCTGCCCATATCATGACAGAACCACCTCCATGCTTGACAGTTGGAAGAAACCAATCGCGCCAAAACAATACGCTTACCCAGGGGTTCTCCAAATGTGCACCCTTCTTGTTGTCGGGAAAAGTGAGAAACGCGATTCGTCAGAACATATTACTTTCTTCCACTTATCAATCAACCAGATTTTGTGAGTGTAGTCGACCACTGTATCACTTATCAATCAACCATTGTAGACTACGTTTAACATTAACATCTGTGACAAGTGGATTGGGAATTGCTGCTTTGCCATAAATATTCTGTTTATATAGGAGCCTTCTAACTGTAATCACTGACAGTGGAGGATCCAGATAGTTATTAAGATCTGCGGTCACTTTTTGGTGCAGTTGTTCGCTTTTTAGACATTGCAATCTGCTTCAATACACGTCGGTCTCTTGCACTGAGCTTCTTTATCCTTCCAATATTTTGCTTTGCCGAGCTTGTCTTGCAGCATTGTGTGTAAGCTGTCATGGCTTTAGACACGTACCTCTAGAAACGCCTAAAGGTTGGGATGTTTCGGTCACACTTGCTCCAGCTAAACGGGCTCCTACAATTTGGCGTCTGAAAATCTGACAGGTCCGACTTTCTAAGCTTCGGAAAAATAATTTATTCTATATACTAATATATACTACCAGAATATATACATTGCTATTTATAAAAAAAACTGGTTGCCATTATTATA
Organism: Argiope aurantia; assembly: GCA_026543865.1. NCBI lineage: Eukaryota > Metazoa > Arthropoda > Arachnida > Araneae > Araneidae > Argiope > Argiope aurantia. The sequence goes on from JAPMOR010042972.1 coordinate 180,196, forward strand.
TTTTGATGCTTACGAAACGCATTTAAAAATATCAGTTTTATTCACAGGTATTATTACTCTGATAACCACCTGTATATCGCACAAAATAAAGATAAAATTTAACTTGCACGAAAAAATTAGCTTTTTTAAAAGTTTGGCCATCACTCTGACATAAGCTCAAATTAAAAGATTAAGAATTTAATTATTATTACAAATTAAGTCTAGAAAATCATCTGTTTATAAATAATACGTGTATATAATAAAAACGAAAAAAAAGTTACTGTGTCATTTAAAATTATAATTGGAAATGCAGTGTTATTTAAGACATTTATTTAATATATAAAGGATATCAATTTTAATTATTTCTCAACAGTTAATTTTTGGACCTCAATTAACAGGGATATATATATCTAATAAGAAAATGGGTTTAATTGGAGAAAATAGTTAAGTTTTTGTTTTTGAGTCTGTAAATGCTCAGAAGATTTACATAATTTCTATTTTTTATTGATATTCTACGGTCATTTGTCATATTTAATAAAATATTCTTGAGACTCTAAAGAGTGTAGATTCATTCTTTTAAGACAAAAACCGTTTCGAGTTGTGAGTATCTGAATACTACTATTTTTTAAAAACGCGTGATTTTAGAACATTCCGTTGATCGTCTTGATAAGAATAACAACAATATGCAGTTCGCGGTGGCCTGGAGGTGAGGTCTTGGCTACGCAACAGGAGGGTTTCAGGTTCGAGACCCAATACCACTGAAGATTCTTGGTCATAAATAATTTTATTTAATTTATTAATTTAATTTAATATATAATCATTCATTCATTTAATTGACTAGTTTACTAATATTCATTCATTTAGTTAGGAATATAATCAATAATTTAGATAACAAATTCCATTCCATAAGTTTTCTTCTTATCGGATAAAATTTCTTGTTATGATTGAAAGAAAGAATAAATAAAATTCAAAATGAAACTTCGGAAAATAAAGCGAAGATTAAATGTCATAAATTAATTCAACTAATTATTGAAAACGATTTAAGAATAAAAAATATACAACTTATTCATATAGGTAAAAAATCTGCATTGCATTAATTTTTTTTACAATGATAATTTCTTCTAAAAAAAGGAGATCCGTTAAACAATATTTATTAATTTAAGTAAATTAACAAAATGTTGTTGTTTTAATCATGCTAGATCGAACACTTTGGTAATAATGAAATCACTTAACTTAAAATTGCAAAGTAGTCCCTTTTAATATGGAAATCTTTAAGTTATATACATATATTATCACAGTAGAAAATAAACTGTTATAGCACATATTTTATTTACTTATTTATATAAAACCTACAGTATATTTTATTGCTTGTGAAAAGTTGCAGTTTGGGGAAATTGATCTCCAAACATATACCTAAAAATCTTCCCAAATCGAACATCGTCTTCTCTGCTGTTTCAAAGCAATTCTTTCTTATGCATTCCACGTGAAATAAGACTTTCGCATCACTTCACTGTGAAAACAGTAATTTTCTGTAGCAGCCAAAATGCGTCACCTTCTATTTCCCATCCAGTGGAATCATTTCCCAGACGGTCGCCCAGAATATTGGACTGTAGGAAACTAAAGCGCGGAATTCATGGCAGTAGCAAAAAACGTTCCAGGACATTTTTAGACCTATAAAATATTTCGTCTTTCTCGTTTCTTCCATAACCGGAGAGAGAGAGAGAGCGCATAAAGTTATTTTTTGTACGTATTTTGTACACTTCACAGGTTTTATTTCGTTTTGCTTTTTATTTTTGAATATTTTCAAGTTTGCTTTGAAAATTATTAAATACTCCAACAAGGTATAAAAGAGCATTATAAATTTGCGTATTAATTCTATTAATATAAAAAGCGCTATAGTCAGTTTTGTTCATATTGAATTTATCAAATGAGTGTTTCTCTTTAAATGTAGGATTACAACTGTTCAATCACAATGTATACAAAAAGAATATTTGAATAAATTAGATAGATTCAATAATGAAATTAAGACATAACCCCAAAATTTATAACAAAAAGATATATCGGTAAGTTTTTCATTGAAAATCTTTGGAGATAGATAGAATTTATCAGACTGATTTTAAATGCATATAACTCAATATTTTTTTTTTTTTTTACTTTCATACATTTCGATGTTTAATTACTGTTTTTATATATCAAAGGATACATTTCGTTGCAAACAATACTGTTATGGAAACTAATATTTTTGGATGATTGAAAAACATTCTTTGGATAATCTATCTTACAATCAAAAGAATATATTTGTAAATTAGTACTTACACTAACATATATGGTCTCCCTACCTGTATTATGTTATACATAATTATAAAAATTTAATTATTAGAAATATACTATAATTATAATTTATATTATATATACATCTACTATAATTATCAGTTATTTAGACATTTCATGATAATAAGACATAATTATTATAAATTTAATAATTATTATGAATTTTATAATAATATTTTTCTGCTCTCAAATTCTGAAAATGGAAATTTAACCAGCTTTTGGCAAAATATATTTGGATCAAATTTTCCGTCAATGGTTCCAATTATTGTTGGAAAATAAAATAATTTAAAGGCTTTTAAGTAATTAATCCACCTCTTACGTTTAGAGCTCTCTTAAACAAGTCCAATACTCATTAACACATAATTGGCATTATTGTCTTGTAATAGCAGATTTCTGAACTAATCCAAAATCTTTTTCTTGATAAAGGGGCATTCACGAATAATTTAGAAGCAGATAATGAATGAATATAATTAAGTCAGATTAATCGGTATAATCATCCCTTCAATGAACCAAATAAATTAAAACAAATTAATTTAGATTAACTATGAATAATTTTGACATGAAATATAATTGTATTTCTGAATATAATAGTTTGAGGGTTGGTAAAGAGTTTTTTGAATCCTGCTACTATAATAATGCTATGTGATTTGTTTACAGTTTTCTTGTTGTTTACCATGAATTTAAAATTGTTTCTTTTTTCAAAATGTAACTGTACACATGTATTGTTGTATTTGTTCAGTGTTGTATTTGTACAAATGTTAACTAAAATATTTTCCGTTATCGTAATTTGATATTTGCGTTCTTTCGTTGTTTCAAGTTGCTTAATGATTTGATGAAATGCCGTTTCGTTTCCAGGTTAAATTAAATCTGAAAAACATGTATTCAAATTGCAAAATATTTCTTAAAGTGTCGTTCGAAAATAATTGACTAACAGTTTGTTATGCAACTATCGAATGGCCGTCTATTATATAACTATAGACGTAGTCTCTTGCACAATAAAATGCTTTGATTCTACTTTTAATGGAAAACTATTTAAGATTATTTTAAAAATAATTATAAACAAATCTATTCAAAAATATTAACTAACAATTTATAAATTACTAAAATAATAACTATGGTGATATTTTTAAAAATAATTATAGAAAATTATTTATCGGTACAACTTGAGGCTAATATATCTGTGCTTCAATGGCTGGTATATCCCCATGTAACACGTATTTATTTCTTTTTCACTTCGAAACAAAAAGAAATCTAAGTATTTCCAAACATGAAATGCTTCTATTAAAATGTGTTGCTTTATGTTTACAAACAGACAAATTGGAAAGACAGCTTGCCCATATTATTTTAAAAACTGACTACTTCTAACTTCATTATGAACAACCTCAGTTGAAATTTGTCGAAGGTAGAATAGAGACTTTTGACTAATATTTAATTCTCAATGATAAGTAGTTATCTTATACCTTATGGCATGCTGCTTTTCATCCCCTTTTATTCATTTCAAGTTTATGTCTTTAGTTTTTATAACAATACTCTTACATTTGCACATTTTATTAATTCTAAGTAAATTAATCCAAACGATAATATATAAAATTCAATTAAAATAACGGAAAATAGTTTCATTATTATGCAATTAATATTTTCGATTCGTCACTGCTTTTTTTTAAACTATCGTTAACTAGTAACAGATGTTATTGATATTTATAAAATAAGTTATATGTAGATTCAAGTACTAAATAATAAATTAAACACAAAAATATGAAATTAAATACAAAAATTTATATTCAGATTCCCAATTTACACAAAGTATTTCTGCTTTCTTCTCTTATGGGATCTTCTTTCTTTGGAAATTTATGATCCTGTTTCTAGATTGTAGTATGTTCTAATGAGAACAAGGAGAATCAATTTCAGGTAATGACCTTTTCAAGATCGAAGTCATGAATAATGACTAGAGAGTATCTTTCTTTAAAAGTCTTTACGCTATCACGAATGAGTTAGCTTGTTAAAATAAAAATACTTGTTATTTTTTCCTGCTTTTGTTTTTAGCAAATATAATTTGCTGATTATTCCGATACTGTTTAGCGTTGATTAAAAAATTTCCATTGACCTCATTTGATAGATAAGAAATAGTAAATAAAATAGATATGTCTATTTTTATATACAAGGATTTCCAACTTTTAAAGCGAAAAAATCACTTAGATAAATTGGAAAAATTATAAATCTTCTTTTCTCGATACCAGAATTAATCGTACAAAACTATTACTGAAAGCAAGAAAATTCTGTGAATTATTAGTGGTAGCTAAAATAATATCTAGTAAAATAAATTATATCAATTTCTATCTATATAAATTCGCCTAATTTTCAATTTTCATCGTTTTATTTTTTAAAAAAGGTCAAAATATTCAATTTATGCTTTAAGAAAAAAGGGAATACATTTTTTTAACCGCGTATCATTCTCTGCAGAAAATTCCATGTTTTTTCTGTGTTATCCTGGCTTTCTAATGCGAAAAGTAAACATTTTCCCCTAAAACACAAATTTGAATGCGTCAAAACTTACAAAATATATTTAAAAGAATAAATTAGAAATAATTTTGTTGCCAAATATATGTGTTTGTACTATTGCATTTCAGACTCAAACTTTTAGTTATATATTTTCTAAGTTTCATTAAATCCCAAAGTATAAATGATAATGTTTTGACATTTTTTCAGGAAGAGAAGCGATTGCATCTCTGCAATCTTAATGCACTTAATTTGATTATAATAATGGAATCCACATACCGTTTTAGGAATTCATATTTTAATCGTTTGTGAAACTTTAAATGTGAATTTATATTAATTTTTTTTATCGAATCATAGTAACAATACTGAGTATAAACTTTAAGGGGGATGATCTTGAAAAGTATCTAATTATTTATATAATTGAATTCAAATTGTTTGTTTGAAAACATATCTTAGATTTTAAATATAGAATTGCATTTATAATTTAAAAATTATTACAATATAAAAAATTGGCAAAACAATTTAATATACTAATGCGGCCGGGATAGCCTGGTTAGTATGGCGTTAAATTCTAATCCCTTGGATTGTGAGTTCGAACCCCGCCTGCCGAAGACTCTCCGTGTGTGTGCGCGCGCGGTGGCTGGCACAAGTATAAATCTGTCTTGCCCACAAAATCCTCCAAGTCGAGATAATACCTCTGGGGGTATTGGTTCAGAGCTGATAGTTCTCTGATCCAGGTCTAAATTACAATATGTGGTTGAGTGAATGAAATGTATGAATCAGGTCCGCTTCGTAAAAAGGGTTGTGACGCATGAGTAGGTAACACGTACTAATGGCTCTACATGGCGCTACTGAAAAAACAAAAGACGCTCTCTAGGCTTAAAATCTCTAACTTCCTCAGCGGGCCTGTCTATGACAAGTGCTGTAAGAAACAACAATAGTATACTAATAAATTACAACATGTAATGTTAAAATTGCATTTTCTTATTAGGTCGTTTTAAAAATATAACATAAATGTATATCTGTGTTGCACTAAAAATGTGGATAAAATTGAAATTAATTGTCGAAAATATTATTCCTTTTATTTTATTTTTGCAGAAGAGCAGATAGTTAAAAGTGATTTATCATAAAATTAAAAATAATAAAAACGCTATTCTCTATCATAAATACTCTTTTTCCTTGGATTTATTTTCAAAGAAACTTATTACAATTAAACATGATTGTATAAAATTTTTCATGTAATCGTTATTAATGTAATAAAACGTTCATTGGTATATTTTGGGGCCTAAATATTTCAAAATATACGAACATTTTTATACATAAGTGCATTAGGGAATGACAAAAATGTTTTGTTTTTTTATTCTACTTCAATCATAGTTGTAACGTTATGCCTCCGAAAAAAACCTACGTGGAAAAAAAATGAGTATCAGAAATTAAAAAATATATAGATATATTAATAAATTTAACACATATTTTCAAAGCATATTAATACTAAAGTCTTGAGAAATTAGTTTTAATAAGGTTAATTAGGTTAATTTAATGTTCGATATAAATGCAGAAGAAACGAAGAAATAGAAGAAACGAAATGATAAACACTGCTCATAAAAGAGAAATAAATTCGTGTTTTGAAATTTTGCTATCACATGGAAACTATTTGCATATCAGAAAGGAACTTATTCAATTTTTTATTACTCTTTTCAAGAGAAGATAAATTGAGTAGAGAAAAAATAATTCTTCTTTGACTGTTATTTTTAAAGGTAACATATGTATTGTGTGATGAATGACTTTAGGTTGAATTTGTTGAAATGAAATAGTTCGTATTTTTTGTTTTATTTTGAATTCCTATAAATTACATTTAAATCAGGTAAGTGATCTTTTTTTCATTGCTAAACTTAAAAAATAATATATTCTGGAATTTTTTTTTTTTTGGCATCAAAGCAGAATTTCCTTCCGCATTCTTTTATTAATGTGAATGAAACCATACGAAGTGTACAATAATTTTGAGATAAATAAATATCCATTCAAACAGAAAACTTAAATTTTTTAAAAGATTACTTCGGCTTACTTAAAGTGTACTTACACACTAGAAGAATTTTTTTTTAAATTTTAACTTTAAAAATCCAGTTTTCTGAAAGTAGGTCATTAATATATGTTTAAACTCGTTTCAGAGAGAAAAAACCATTTTACACTAATTATTAATTAATTAAATAATATTTAATGAGTTAATAAGCATATTTTTTGAAACATGATATCTTAAATTCTAATTTGTACAGACACACAATTCTAGTAGGAAATTATGCCTAATATTAGTTTTCCTGTTGCCTGCCTCAATCAAATTATAAAAAATATATAGGTTTTTTTTGTTTTTTTTTTACAATTTTTTCTTTCAACAATGAATAGAAAAAGCGAGATTTTTTCTGTAATTTTAACTTTCAAATAGCTATGAAAAATTTGCTTCTATAAATATAACTTTGATTGAGGCACAAAACATCTGCTAATTCATATATATAACTTTATATATATGAATTAGCAGATTTAACAGATTATTTTGATATATAAATAACTGTATTTGGTTAATTTCTTGTTGAGTTATGAATGTTTGAATGAAGCAACATAATGGAAAAATATCATTCTTCATAAAATGAGTTTTTAAAAAATACGTAACTAGAGATTTTAATGAAAGCACCTCAAGAAAAATACTTACAACTCGGGAAATATTTCGATTATTGACAACATCTTGGTATCGTTTGAAAGCTAAAGGATCAGAGAACATTATTAAGCAATAAAAAAAAGATTCGATAATCTGAACGATTTTCGAAGTTTCATTATAATAGTTTCATACAACTTAATTACTTGATTTATAGATTTTCCAGTTTTTTTTATCTATAGATTTTTTTAATATATTTGAGGCATTTAAAAATGAAAAATCAGATAATTCATTTGAGTTAATTCTTATTCATAGATTTGCATTATTTTTTAAATTGACAATTCCAGCTTTATCGCATAACCAACTCTTACATTTTGTTTACTTTTTTCCTAAAAGATAGACCATTTTATTGGTCATTGAATGATTCACTATATGCATATAAAATACAGCTATACAACTATTTATTTTAACCTTTTGAAATCTAGTTCCTTTAAAAACGCAATACGGCTGATGTGTAAGTTAAGCATGCCCCTCCCTTTACTTGTAAACAAGGCCTCATTTGCATCGGTTGGTTCTTGTATCGTCATGTTTCTGCTGAATATAAAGGGTCTTTTACAAATTTTGATAACACATTATAACTTCATAAAAAGTGGTTTCATTTTTTACCGTCATATAATTTATTGTTCAACAAAAGCCAAATTTGATGCGAAAACATAATTTTAAATTTTAATGAGCATGTATATACTGTTTTAAAATTATTGGCATGCCATAAAAATTAATCACTTTAAACATTTAATACATTTGATCATACAGAAGTTTATTTTTTGAGCAGCTGTTCATATTTATTTCTTTATTAGAAAGAAAAAAGAAAGAAAAAGAAAATTACCAGAATAAATGTACCAAAATGTACTAAAAATTACTTAATTGAAAATACAAAACAAGAACCAATACAATGCAGAGAATATTTATTTGTAAAAGATATTCTCTTATTAATCAACGTATATTATTTACGAATATTATAGATATTTTGCTAAAACTGACGACGTCAAAAATTTTCATATGTCTTACAAATGTCTTTTGCAAGCATAGTATTATTCTAAAATCCAAAGTTCATTGTTATGATGAAAAGAATAAACAAAGTTCATTGTTATGATGAAAAGAACAAAAAAGTTCATTGTTATGATAAAAAGAACAAAAAAGTTCGTTTTTATGATGAAAAGAACAAATAATGTTCATTTTTATGATGAAAAGAACAAACAATGTTCATTTTTATGATGAAAAGAACAATTAAATCTTGAGTTTTTTAATCAAAGAAACATTCCGAATTTTTACTAAAATATTATTTTGTATATTATTATGTAATCAATAAAGCGTTTTTGCTATGAAAATAAATGAATCAGTATCCTCAAACAAATATCTTATCACATTCTTCTTGAGTTAAACCTTTTTATTGTTCAAGGAGTTAAGGAAGGAATTTTAATCGTTTACGAGCCGAAAAATCAGTATCAATTGATCATCTGCCCTCAACTTTCTTTGGAGATAGCATCAATTGTTATAAATGTGGGAAACATCCACTGATAAAAAAAATAAGATTATTCCCAACGTGTTGGTTTAGTTTAGTTATATTAACGTCCCATTTTTAAGCAACACTCTTGCTATTTTTAGACGGGTCTTGTAATTTTGAACCGCGGTCAAATGACAAGGATGACACCTGAGTTGGTACCCCATCTCTCCAAACTTCCCCACCACATCAGCTGGAGACGTTTGGCCCCAACGGATTCAGCGTACACTAGACCCTCTTACTCGACGGTTCTACAGCGGAAAAGGTTCTCGCATCTAAAGACTTCCGGCTCCGAAGTCAAGACTTTACCATCAGATCACCGTGGCCTTTGAAACAAAAAACACAGGAAAAGCATATGATATATTGCCTGGCAGTTAGTATTCCGTTCTGGAAATCAGCGGATTAAATCTCTTTTGAGTTGCGTGATATCTTACTATCACACAATCTATTTTGTTTTTATTTTTCCGACTTCATTCCAATTGAACTGCGCCAGTGCTTGGTCATAGCTTCAACAATGAACTTTTAAAATGCATCCTAAAGCTTGCCTCCAATCATCAATTATGACAAAGAAGAAAAACATGATTTGCAATTGATCAAGTTTGTTCTCTTTTTTTCAAAAAAACTATTTATATATGAATATATGTACATTGCTTGTTCCAAAAAATGGAACAAGCTGTTATGCCCTTGACTACTGCAATTAGACAAATGTTTGCGTTTGCTAATTTTCATTAAGTAAGTTTCCCAATGTAATGAAAAAAATATTTTACAATCTGCGAATGCAAACAATAAAATTTTACAAAAATAAATAAAAAAATGGTTCTTATTGCGGAAAAGAATGAATAAGTAAAATGTTTTTCCTACATTCACATAAGAACACAAAGATTTTTTTTTCTTTCTGCAAAATTTTCAAAAATTTTAAATGAAAATTTATGAGCTCTTACAATTTTTTCATATCTCTGGCCAATATTTGAATGGGACTTCGGTAGTGGTTTTCAAGGATAATATACATATTACAAATGATTATTAAATGGGTAGAATCAGAAAACAATGCTGACGTCATCTTATAAAGTTGCTTTTTTTATATAATACTTGCGTTTGTACGATCTTCGTTTTCACCATTTCATCATTTGTGTAAAGACGGGCTGTTCGAATTTTCAACAAAAATTTACAGAGCGCATATTGCCAAAGGCAATTCATCCCTTACTTAAAACATATCAATCAAAACTACATGAATATATTTGCAATAATTCAGTATACCTCTGTAAAAAAAAGACTAATACACAAATTTATAGATATATCACACTATACATTTATAGAAAATCGTCTCTGATGATTAATCTCTTGTACGAAGCCATCTTGTGTTTTACAGTTCAAAAAGTTACCACTTTAAAGTTTAATAGTACTTTCTCTATCAAAGGGAAATTCATCAGCGCAAGTTACATTTTTCAGAAGACAAAGATTTGATTTTAATTGAAATAGGGCCCAAAAGTATAATTTTAGACATCGATCATGTAACTGTTGTTTAAGTAAATGAACTCTTGTTCATCTAAGTAGTGATGCATGAATGCTGTCGATTACGTTGGCATATTCACAATAGTGACATTTTTGGAAAGTTGAAGTTCGTTATTTATTAATATGAAGGTAATAAGAAAAAAGGCCAAAATGTCCATTTGTATCATTTGTACATTTAATCTTACTCTTAATTCCAATATGAAGTAAGAATATTGTAGTTTGCTATCGCTAAGTTGTTCTGTAAACGTAATTTAAAAAATGGCATTAGTATTTTAAAACAAATAGGTCAGCATTACGATTACATGCAACATAAATCTACAGTATTTCCAAACGTTCTTTGAAATTTGAATATGTCATTTTTCTGAAAGTATTCAATTGCGAGCAAAGAATTTTACTCTTTTGTTTCAGTCGGCATTCCAGCACTTAATTCGACATCTTAAATGCCCGGTTTCTCAATTTTTTTTCTATCTTTTTTTGCAAAGTTGAAGTTATAAACTCTCAATCAATGACATTAAATATTTGTATGCTTCATTATGAATATCTATCAAGTTCAGATGATTGAATATTATACTACTAAGCTGTTTGAATATGGTATTTTTCTGTGTTGAATAAGTTTGTAACTATAAAATAATCGTGTGCACTTGAATTTGTGTTACGCCTATCTAAATTTAAAAATTAAGCATACATCTGCAAAGTTTGTTGATAAAAAAGCCAGGCTTTTGTCATATCAGTGGTCAGATTCCAATTCCCCTATATAAAACTCTTTACCACTAGTGATGTAAGATGACCTTTAATCCTCCTTTGGAGCTTCTTGTTAGTTTTAAAATATTCTTTCAATTCAATGAAGACATGGAAATCACTCAGCTATACAACATTCCAAAGGTGAATAAAGGTGATGTAAACGCAGCAGAAGATCTTGTTCAAGGAGTTGAATCAAGTATTTCGGATGAAACAAGGTTAATGGAGTCTCAAGTAAGCCAGCATGCCAAAGCTGTTTGGCGAGCTGGTAAGCCAGTATGCCAAAATTACCACTTAGGAGAAATAATGTTTAGATATTTCTTATCAGTATTCTTTGGTTAATAAAAAGGATAAGAACTTCTAAGAAAGAAGGAGGTGAATAAGAAAGGTTAAGATCTATCTCACATGACAATGTCCTTAAATGAGGGGGTTAGAAATCTAATGCATCGTTATGATAAAAACGTAAATCTTTGCAACGATTACTATGGAAAAAATTCGATACTTTTGCATAGCTTTACGAATCTGTAAATAAATCTATACTTATAATAAAGCTCAGTGTGTGTGTGTGTGTGTGTTGGCGCTCTACAGGCCAGACCATTCAACCTACAGCTACCAAATTTGGCACGTGTAGACCTTGGAGGCCGGGAATGTACACCTGGAGGTTATTTTTCGAGTTTTTAACTATAATTTTATTTATTTAAAAATTAAGCAAAATTTTGACGTGTTTCTGCTATAACTTCCGAAAATATTACCTCACAAAAAAGATTTTTACATGAAGTTAAAGATCAAAAATTATCTTTTAAATGATACTAATATTTTAATCTTAAAGTTAAATTTCTATTTTTAATGAATTTTTAAATAAATATTTTAACAATGTTTTTCAAAAAATTTTTTCGTAACATTAAAAATAAAAATTAAGCACGTGTCGCATTCATGGGAAAAAAATCAGCTTTTTTGAAAGTGTTGCCATAACATTGATTAAAGCTCCAACTAAAAATAAATTAAATCTTTTTGGAAATTAAATCTGAAAAAAATATAAATTTCGGCACGTGTTTGTAGGAAATGAAACAAATATAAAATATTATTTTTTCTGAAAAATAAATTCAAGAAAAATTATTTTGTGATCTTTTACACTCTCTATACAGGGTGTTTATTTAGTCCCGGACCCATTTTGATGTTTAATGATCATAAAATAATGAAGATATAAACAAACTTATGGCATTTATTGATGGAATAACTCATATATTTTCCTGTTCAGGTTTGTATATTTTTACTTTTGTAAATATCGTCTGCGCTTGTGGTAAATTTCAGATAATTTCATTTTCCAGTCTAAATATCTGTACTTTTCTAAATATCGTCTGTTTATTAATTGCATTTTTCTCTCTTTTGTTTTTGGCAACTATTGAAATGTTATGTTTACTTTTGATGTGTTTGTTCTATGTAGTACTTTTGTATGTGATGTTTTATTCGAGCTGATATTAAGGAGAATGCAAACACCATAAGAGAAAGCTCAGAATTTATGGTGGTCATAGAGTTAATTTCCAATAAACTAAGTCACTGACTTTTAAGAGAATTTCCAATCAATTAAACTGACTGATTTATGAAAATTTGAATATCACTATTCAATAAAAATAAGGATAATTTTAGATTTTCCATCGATCGCTTCAAACAAAATACGCCAATCAGCGGTCAGGTTTCTCAAGATTAATTGGCCTAAGATTATGAAAATGTTGAGTTTTTCTAAATTTTTAACATTTAAAACTTCATAAATAAGTCTCAGTTGATCGTGGAAAATAGAAACATTCATTCATTTATTTAAAATTTGGTGTGTCCAGAATATTTCTCAGCATATGATACCTTACTGCATTAAATTTAGACTTCATAATTTTTTAAATATATTTATAGGCAGGGACAAAATATTATTATTGATTTCATTCCAATCCTTTTGAAAGCAAAATGAAAAACTGAATTTTATGCTGAATCTGAAAATTTTTGTTGAATTATTGTTTGAGATATTACATAAATGATGAAAAATATTTTGTAGTTAACATAAGACTTAAATACCGAACGATTCTGTTTGCAATACTCACATTCAATAATAATAATAATTAATAAATAACAATAAAGATGATAAATAAAATAAAACGCTTGGTTTTATTAAAAAATAGCAATATTAATTGCAATTTCATCATTTACATTTTAAATTAAGTGGAAGTTTTGCCGGAAATGAAACCAAATTAGCAAAATATATATAGTAAATTGAACGAAACGATCTAAACAGTATAAGTTTGGTATGACTATCAAAATTTGAAGATTAAAAATGTTTTGTTTAAGAATGCTTTAAGAGGCCAGTTACTTAAAATATTTAATTGAAAATTCTAGCGAGCGGTAATACTGGCGAACCGGCTGGTCGCCAATGGCGGCTAGTACTTATAATAAAGCTCAATGTGTGTGTGTGTGTGTATGTTGGTGCTCTATAGGTCAGACCATTCAACCTACAGCTACCAAATTTCGCACGTGTATACCTTGGAGGACAGGAATGTGCACCTGGGGATTATTTTTTCGAATTTTTAACTGGAATTTTATTTATTTAAAAATTAAGCGAAATTTTGACGTGTTTCTGCTATAACTTCCGAAAATAGTAACCGCACAAAAAAGATTTTTACATAAAGTTAAAGATCAAAAATTTATCTTTTAAATGATACTAATGTTTTAATCTTAAAATTAAATTTTTATTTTTAATGAATTTTTAAATAAATATTTTCACTATGTTTTTCAATAATTTTTTTCGTAAAAAATAAAAATTAAAATTAAGCACGTTTCGCATTCATGGGAAAAAAATTAGCTTTTTTCAAAGTGTTGCCATCACATTGATTAAAGCTCCAATTAAAAATAAATTAAATATTTTTGGAAATGAAATCTGCAAAAATAGAATTTTCGGCGCGTGTTCGTAGGAAATGAAACAAATATTATTTTTTCTAAAAAATAAATTCAAGAACAAATATTTTATGATCTTTTACACTCTCTATACAGGGTGTTTATTTAGTCCCGGACCCATTTTTATGTTTAATGACTCATAAAATAATGAAGATATAAACCAACTTATGGCATTTATTGATGGAATAACTCATATATTTTCCTTTTCAGATTTGGATATTTTTACTTTTGTAAATAACGTCTGCGCATGTCGTTAATTTCAGATAATTTCATTTTCCAGTCTAAATATCTGTACTTTTCTAAATATCGTCTGCTTATTAATTGCATTTTTCTCTCTTTTGTTTATGGCAACTATTGAAATGTTATGTTTACTTTTGATGTGTTTGTTCTATGTAGTAATTATGATAAAGCTCAATGTGTGTGTTTGTGTGTGTGTGTGTGTGTGTGTGTGTTGGCGCTCTACAGGCAGACCATTCAACCTACAGCTACAAATTTGGCACGTGTATACCTTGGAGGCTAGGTATGTGCACCTGGGGGTTATTTTTTCGAATTTTAAATTAGAATTTAATTATTTAAAAATTAAGCGAAATTTTGGCGTGTTTCTGCTATTACTTCCGAAAATATTACCGCACAAAAAAGATTTTTACATGAAGTTAAAGATCAAAAATTTATCTTTTAAATGGTACCAATGTTTTAAACATAAAATTAAATATATATTTTTAATGAATTTTTAAATAAATATTTTAAATATAGTTTTCAACAATTTTTTTTCGTACAAAATAAAAATAAAATTTAAGCTGCTCGAGCACGTTTCATATTCATGGGAAAAAATTAGCTTTTTTGAAAGTGTTGAGATCACATTGATTGAAGCTCCAACTAAAAATAAATTAAATTTTTTTGGAAATAAAATCTGCCAAAATATTTTTTTCGGCACGTGTCTGTAGGAAAGGAAACATATATGAAATACTATTTTTTCTAAAAATTAAATTCAAGAAAAATTGTTTTATGATCCTTTACACTCTCTATATTATTAATCCAATAAATCAGTTTTATTTTTACTCAAATTTTCTTTAATATGAAAGGATATCCATTCAAATCAGGGCCACATAGCTGATTTGTAAACCTTTAGTAAGTCACAGATCTGCTAAAATGGTCTAAATGGAAAATGATTATATTTTATGTAACTTGATTTAATAAATGCTCTAATAAATAACGAATTTTTGATTTTACATTAAGCTTCTGCTGTGGAAATTACGTATAACAAAATATTCCTGAAACACTAATATTTTAAATAAAAAGAGTTAATTACCAATCAACTAAATCAATCATTTAAACTGGCTGATGTATGAAAATTTGAATATCACTATTCAATAAAAAAAGGATAATTTTAGAGTTTCCATCGATAGTTTCAAAAAAAAAAAAAAAAATACGCCAATTAGCGCGCAGGTTTCTCAAGATTAATTGGACTAAGATTATGAAAATGTTGAGTTTTTCTAAATTTTAACATTCAAAACTTCATAAATAAGTCTTAGTTGATCGTGGAAAACAGAAACATTCATTCATTTATTGAAAATTTGGTGTGTCCAGAATATTTCTCAGAATATGATACCTTACTGCATTAAATTTAGACTTCATAATTTTTGAAATATATTTATAGGCCGGAACAAAATATTATTATTGATTTCATTTCAATCCTTTTGAAAGCAAAACTAAAAACTGAATCTTATGCTGAATCTGAGAAGTTTTTGTTGAATTATTGTTTGAGATATTACATAAATTACGAAAAATATTTTGTAGTTCACATAAGACTTAAATACCGAGTGATTCTGTTTGCAATACTCATATTCAATAATAATAATAATAAATAAATAAATAACAAGAAAGATGATAAATAAAATAAAACGCTTGGTTTTATTAAAAATTTTCTTTATATTGATTGCAATTTCATCATTTCCACTTTAAATTAAAGTTGAAATTTTACCGGATATGACAACAAATTAGCAAAATATTTATAGTAAATTGAACGAAACGATCTAAACAACAGTATAAGTTTGGTATGACTATCAAAATTTGAAGATCAAAAATGTTTTGTTTGAGAATCTATTAACAGACCAGTTACTTAAAATATTTAATTTAAAATTGTAGCGAGCGGTAATACTGGCGAACCGGCTGGTCGCCAAAGACGGCTAGGAAATAATAAATTCATTTTTTCAACTCTTGTCTTATCAGAATTTGAAAGAAAAATTGTTATCATATCAATAATATTCAAGTATCCACATCATAAATAATCTGCATCTTGAAGATAAGAGTAATATGAAACATATTATCAAAATGGTATCTATGTGCCCCAATGACGACATATAGTATACACAAATGCCCCCTGGCGCCATTTATATAGGTCAAGGCGAACTCAAAATAGCAACACATCTGTTTTAAAAATCCCATTAAGAGTTGTTTCAGATTCATACTGAGTGAAGAAAGATGAATTAGTTTTCTTAGTTCAATAGTCTAGACGTTGACATTTGAAAGCAGTGAAGGGTTTGGATTTTTGCCAATAGAGACATTAACTATCAAAACTTATTGTAGCGTAGTCCTAATCATTACGATATTTATGAGCCGTACTGCAAACAAGACATAGTTTCGGAGCATTACATGAATGTCAAAAGACCAATCTCATGAAATATCTAAGAATATATGCTCATAAAAAAAGTGAATAAAGATAGCAAAGAAAAAATCATATACCACGTTAACGTTTATACAGTATTAAATTTCAATGCGATGATCATATTGCTGGGAAACTGAAGAGAATCGAGGAAGTCTGTGAGATAAGGCCATAATCATAAAACAAATTTTTGGTTTTATGTATGCAAATTTACTATTTCTAATTCTATAAGGTTCTAATTTATATTGTTTATTCTATAGTCTATTGTACTATGCTATTGCTTCTGTTCGGAAAAATAATAGTAATAGCGAAATAATAGTATTGTCAAAAATGATAGTAATTTACTATTTCTAGTTCTAAAGAAACCCTCATTTTTTACAACTAGGAAAACAGAATATATAACTATTTACACAGTACTAAATGACAACTATTAATTTTTTTAAATTATCTTCGATTTAAAATTTGCAATAATATTTTTTATGGCTTTATAGGGTTTTTTTTAACTATGTATGGCCTTTTGTACGCTTTTTAAATTCGATATTATCAAAAATATCGAGGATCAGGAAATTATCAGATTTTCCTTTCAAGGGAAAAGTTGTGAGTAAATGTCTCCCCTGAATATTTGTAAAATGAAAAATATTTTTAAATTTGGTGATCTTCTAATGATTAAAATCTTTCAAATCTTCGATGTAGCAAGATAATTTCCCTTTTGTAGATCCTAAGAAGTAGTAAGGCGGATTAAGGAAGACCGAATAAGATTTAATATATTTTATTACTAATTTACAACTTTTGTATTAAACGCAAAGAAAGGTTAATATTTAGAATAGTCCTTGATTATGTTGATAAATTGGTTACGTTCATCTCTTTTCCTTAGCCATTCTTTTATCAATTTATTTAATATTCTTTTTGAAATCAAAATTTTAAACTCGAATCGGTGCGTTAATGATTAGTTTCGGATTTGACAACAATATAATTTTATATTGTCAATAAACATTAATTTATATCAAATTTAAATTACGAAATATTACTACATTTGAAATTATTTATTCATATTAATTTTGAAATCAGGAAGAAATATTTTAGTTATGCTCTAATGATATTAGTTTAAAAATGTCTAATCATATCGGCTAACTTATTGCTTCAATTTAACTTTTTACAATTATTAAAATTTTTCATACAATTTCTTTTAAAGCACATCCGACTGTTTGCTTCTAATTTCAAAATTAAATAATCTCATAAGTATCAATTGCATTTACACATTTACTTAGATACAAGTATAGCATTCTCTCTATATATTGTTTTGTTAATTTTAGAATCTTAGGTTTTGAAACAATGGACTAAATATGGACATACGATTTTTTAAAGTTTTATAGCAATTCAAATTATTACAAAAAGAAGTACAAATACTGCACTTGTTAAATACTTGTTACTTGTTAATAAATACTTGTTAATATTTTATCAATTATTAATTAATACACGAATTGAGATATTTAATCTTTCATACTCCACTCAATTTCATGAATAATTTTTTTAAATCTTTTTCTATATCAGCAGACTCCATTGAAAGGTCTATTTTTTTAAAGGTAAATCAATAAGATTCATCTAGAATGTAAAAGAAAAAAAATGATAATTCTTAATTTATTATGAATGTGTCAATATTGAATATTATGTTAATACCCTTCAGTGAGATTTTTTTCCCTGTTTAATAACTGCTCATTAAGTTTTTGTGCTACAATCATGAAATGACAAACCACACCAAAATTTGGGTGCGTCATTTTTTTTTTATAGTGGGCATTTCGATCGATCAGGTCAGCACTACCCTTTTTAGTGTCTTCTTGTCTGCAATATTTTGACATCAACGCTCAGTTTTCTTAAACTTTCTACTTTTTCTTTCATTTCCGGCAATCTGAATTTTAATCTAGAGAATAAAGGAAATGCATGTCAATGTCAACCATGTCATCTATTATCTTTTGAATCATTATTTCTTTTCTTTTTTCTCTGTATTAAACCTCAAATTATCTTTTTCATGAATATTTGACATTAATAATATATATATATAAATTACATTCGTTATGTTTTATACTTTTAGTTCTTTTCTCATTTGATAACTGATAATGAGTTGATTGTTTTATAGTTGTTAGCGATAATTATACAGGAAGCAATTCCAACAGATTTTTTTTATATTGTGAATTAATCCTTACAATATTTTTTTTATTATTTATTTAACACTCTGACAGTCGGGGTTCACTGATAAAACCAAACCCATATAAATTTCAAAAAATAACTGCGTGGCAATGAGCATGTTATTAGTTTTAAACGCTATAAATGCCACAATATTTATATGATGCTTATACGGAAGGTTTAAATTCTCTAATCCAAAATCTTTAATTATTCTGTGCTTGAATAGCCTGGAATTTTTATTTGCATCCTTAATTTTTTGAGATGCATAATAATATTATTTTACCAAAGGAAAGCTAAATTCGTTCAGTTGCGTAAAATTTCAAACTGATATTCATGTTCCTAGTAATGTTATGTGAGAAACTGGATGAAAAGCCTCTTTATAAATTTGCTAATCATTTTTAACCGATTTCTGGAAGCTTCACAATTATCTGAATATTGGTAAAAAATAATCAGCATGTGAATAAAGCATTAAATAAAACCTATATCTATTAATATACTACATATGTTAATGCAGACTAAAAACAATTACAATAAAGTTTTTATTTCTTTTATCTAATAACAATATTTCTTTGTAAATATAAAAATTTGGTACAGAATAATGGATTGAAGAAGTGTTGTAAAAGAGGTTGGGTTTATTTCTAAGCATTTAAAAATAATTTTTGAAAAACTGTTTATATGATCTCACCATTTAATATTTTATTCTATGAGAATGAACATTATTGAAATTACCAAAATTGTTGAAATATATTAAAGTACAGCCTGTATTTTGTGTCAGATTTAGGAACGAAAGAACATAGGACTAAGAAATTTGGAGGAAATGTACACTAAATAGTTCTTTAATGAACGCAACAGAAATTTTCATAAGTTCAGCACAAAATCGATTTATAACAAAAAATGCACAATTTGTAGAAAACTTTATTCTTCTAGAAAAAAGTACATCACTGTTTTATGTGGGAAAATGTCGCGAAAGCATTAAAATGATTTCTAACAATAAATGTGCCAACCCCTATTGCAACGTTAAAATGGCGTTAACTTCCCATGCTCAAAAATTGGACACAGAAATGTCACGCAAATACCAAACACGGAGCTTGTTATAGTTCATCTAATGATACTGGAGGAGGACTTAAAGCAAGTATCCAAAGACTGTCTGACAAGGCAGTCCCGAAGATACTCTATTGAATTCAGGTCTCGAATTCGAGCTGTCCAATCTGTTTGATCCATACCATGACCCTCAAAATATTTCTCTATAAACTGACCTCAGTGTGGTAGCATATTGTTGTCCATGAAAAGAAAATCGTTGCCAATAGCAGTGGCAAATTCTCAGCATCAAAGATCTCGTCACGATATCTCACCGTTCAAAATTCCTCCATGGAACACATGCAGATGTGACCACTGAGCAAATTCAAAATTCCTCCTCTCTCTCAGTGTGATCAATGAAAGAGATCCATGTCCAATCCATTCTTTCATACCTTCTGTAACTGTATCTTTCAATAATGTTGGATTGATTGTATCTTGTGCTTTGTGCCTTCTAGATCATCTGATGACTTGAATCATTGTCCCGTGTGAACTCGGACTCATCTCTGAATAGTACAGAACCCCATTGATGATTGGTTCAGGAAGCATGTTCCCTTGCCTTATAGTGTCATGGCTTCAAGTGGAAATTAACAACAGCTCGTTTTGCATTCATACCTAAATTGTAAAGGTATCTTCGCACTGTAGCAGCGGAGTTCCTTGTCCCTGTTACCTCAAGATGATCTTCAGTTGATACTTTAATGTTTCTCCTTCTTCGGGTCGAAAGAGCTAACTAATGGTCTCCTGTAGATATTATAACTCGTGGTTGGCTTAAAATATGCCTTCTAGGCGCAGCATTCTCAAATTGTAATTGATCCCATAGTCATTTGACCATACTGAGAGACTCAGCGAGACATCTGATAGCATCAATTTGCGACAACCCCATTTCCATTCAACCAACCGATTGGCACCTTAACGAATCAGGCAAACGACTGCTCCTAAGCACGTTGCTGGACTTTCCTCAATATTTATTGTCAACGAAACTGCTTAAAACAATTGAAGATCAACAATCAAATACAAAAAAATTATGAAGATTAGATTTTCCCCCAACTTCTAAATGTTTTCATTTCATTGAAATAAAAGTGATAGCTATTGTTTTTCATAAGTTTTCTTAAATTTTGTTACCATTATTCATACAAACTATTTTTATTGGTGAGTTTAGAAAAACAAGCTGCACCTTTACTTTTGAAGAACAGTATATAATTAATAATTTCTATATGATTCTTGATGGTGGAAATTGCCGCCTGTTCTAAAATTACTTATTGGGGAACTTAAGTTAGAATTGGGTTAAATAGTCTAATACTTTTATATATAAATTATTTGCTAAAGAAAAAAAAGTAGGATAAAAAGTAAAGAATATATGCACAAATGTATTATAAACTAATTATTGAAGTATATTAAATGGCATATATTTTTTCATTATATGAGCTGTTCAATATTGTGATCTAGCAATCTAACAAGCTTATGGAATAATTTTTGAACGCATACGCTTGTGTGCTAATAACATTTGTATTTGATGCTTGTGCACATTTAAAAGTTGTATTTTCAGCAATCACTTGAAAAACATCACACTAGAGATTCAGAATTGTACTCGATGGTATGGAAATTATTTATATTTTTACTTTGAAAGTTACAATATTGTGAAAAAATTCAAATCTATTCGGTGGGTTCCGTGGTTGGTGAAAAATCCAACAAGTTCAACTCGGATTAAGTGGCTTTATTCTACTCTTAAACATTAATATATATAAAGCGTAGTTTACAAAATGCTTTAAACATTAGCACACGAGAAAAAGTAGCCACTAAAACTCGTCCCAGCAACACAAAGCGTTTAGAGAACTCTCGGAATATCAACATTTCAAAAAGAGATCAATTATTCTTTCTTGACTTGATTATTACTACTTATGATTGTCTTCATTCATTTGTTAATACACATTCTCTAAAAAAGCACCGAATACTCTAGAGTAAATGTTTGAATTCGATTTGAACTCGAATTATCGCCGAATTCTTGAATAATCTGTATAATTCTTCGTTGTTCCGAAATTCGAAGCCAAATCAAATGGTCGCCTACATATTCGATCTTTGACACGGCATCTATTCTTAGAATTGTCTGTAAAATTCTTTACCTTACCACCAAACCAATAGCGCTATATAAAAATGTATAACAATATAATACATATGCAAATTGAAGGGACCGAATTAGATCATGCAGTTTCTTTCAATTCATATAAATTGTTTTGTTTTTATGATGTTTTCTTAAGTAAAACAAAATTCGGTTAGACATTTTTAACAGAGAAATTTGGCATTAAGCACCATGTGCTATGTTATCAGATTTTTTCATTGTTTCAAATCTCACTTGATTAGTGTCATCTGGTTTATTAAAACCTAGGTATGATAGTACCGAAGCATTTTATGCATTCCTAAACTTTAAAATATTTTAATTAAGAAAACTGGAACTGGTAATGTTTTTTTAAAAACAAAATTATTGAAAATATTAAGAGTTAAAAGTAAAAAAAAAAAAAAAAAAAAAAAAAGGAAAATACTTTCAAAGTAGTAGCGATGCATGAGAATCAAATTTCGAACGAAGGTACCATGACATAGAAGCTATGTTTGAAACATTTTTCTCTTGACAACTAAATGATTGGTAAGTAAAAGCAGTTGCAAAAACTTATGAATTTTGAAAAAATATATATATATAAAGAATACCAATATCATAACAAAAGGGAGAATAAAAATACACGTGAATCAAAAATGTAAATTAAAAAAAAAACATATTTAAGGCATTCAATATTTTGGTCATCAATACAAATTATTTAACGAGTTAATGAAATATATTATAAATATGCGTTTGTTTTTAATTTAGGTCTTTACTATGGAGTATTTTTCCCAAGTATGTAAAAAAAGAGTTTCTTAGCTATTGAAATAATACGATGTTAATATCATAGCATTGTTTTAAAAATATCTCTCATCTTAAATTAATTTCAGAATTTTCTTCATGATGTAAATTTTCTATTATCATAATATAATTTGTAAATTATGTTTACATTTACAGAATATCTATTTATTTCAGCACTTCTTAATAAAAGAATCGAAAAAATCATTATCAGATTATTAATAAATATATTATCCTACATATAATAATTATATTCGAAGATTTTTTTTAGTCATAAATTATTTCTGTTTCAAAAATTAATTAAATTTCCATTGAAGGAAGAACTAATTAATTATTGCATATATTATAATTTATTAAAACAAGTGAATTTTGCGACAAGAATGAGAAGAAAAGACCTCCGTCATTATTAAAAAAATGTTATACATGTACAGCATTTTTTTATTATGAAGATATGATGAACCGGGTGTTATAATATACATTGACATCCTACGTATAACTTTTTTTAACTTTATATTTTAGACATATTAGGAACTAAAGGTTAATGATCCAAAATAATAATGTATAAGGATGAGTGTTTCCCTCTAAATTTGGGGAAGAAAGGTCTACGCTGTAACATAAATAAAGGATATAATATTTATCCTTTATTTATATTATTATCCTTCATTATATGCTTTACTTATAATAAAAAAATTGTAAATTAAAGGTAATTATTTGTGTGAATTAATATCTATATGTATTTCAAAACCGGCTAAACTAATAGGAGAATTAATACAAAATAGGAGAATTTAGTACCATTAATATCTATATGTATTTCAAAACAGGCTAAATTAATAGGAGAATTAATACAAAATAGAATATCAATACAAAATAGGAAAATTAAGTTAGTACCATTAATATCTATATGTATTTCAAAACCGGCTAAACTAATAGGATCGAAGAAACCTCAGATCTATTTATAGAGTTGAATAATTTCGAATACAAATATAATTTTTGTGATAATGTTATAATTTGAAGGTATAAGATTTGAAAAGATCATATGCAAATGTTGTAAACGAAGATAGTTTAAAATTTAATTTTTAAGATTCATTATAGAGAAATAAACATGAGAGAATAAACATGAGAGAGTTAAACATGAATATATAATTTATAAAATTATTAATCATGCAACCATAAAAATTTTAATTGCTAAATTAATAATTTAGCTCGAAAACTATAAATAAAACAATAAAAAAACTTAGTAATTTTCTTTGAGAAAATGCATTTAGAATTGAAATTATAAATTAGCTTTAATTCTTTTTAAAGGAATTACTTAGTAATGGAAGCAAAAAAACCATAATCTTATTATAGATAATTATTTTGTGTTAAACTGTGATATTTGAAGTAACTGGAATTCAACCGATGAAATTTGATTGCTGAAATTTTAAAAAAATTACCAAAAGTTTCAGTTCTGTGAATATTCGTACAAATATTCATCCATAAAATCCTATTTTATTTGCAGAATTTAAGTATTTGTCCTGATTTAATTTGTGAAAATTCTGTGTCTTTCAGACTAATAATTCATCTCATAAATTAATAAAAAGCAAATGCAATATGCATTTCGTGTTGTTTCCCGATCTTTTTAATAATTTGCGCCAGTTTTTAGAATGAATTATTATACTACTCAGATCCTTAGGATTCTGTAAGGCATGTTACAGTTAGACACATTTTGATTTCCTTGGCGATTCAATTTGATAGATCATACCAATTCATGAAAATTTCTTTTTCTCAAAGTGGATTAATTATTATCACTGCAGAATCTTTTGATCTGCAGTTAATCAATGATGGATTTATTTCGACTACTGCTGATTTGAAATCAACTCTTTTACTGGAATCCTGATGCATCTGGCCAATAATAAATATTTTCATTAGATGTTATCTCTATCGCGACAGAAAAGAAAAAACAATTAAATTGCTTCTAAATTTACTGATTTTTTTACAATCAAATATTTCCAATTAATCTGTGTATGTACTTTCGTTCTGAAGTGATGATCCTTTAGTGGTAAATTTTGAATTAAAAAGTAGAAGAAAAAAAACTGATATTTACTAATTTTTTGAATTGTAAATAATATTAACTAAAAATACGAATTATAAGAATTTATAAGCAGAATTATAAGCAGAAACGTTTTCCTTTCTTTTGAAATCATTGGAAAGTAAGGTATGTTCTTTCCTTCCATCACCTATAAAATTCTTATTCTTGCTTCACCTCAGTATATGTTCTCTTGTTCTAATGGCTATCAACTAATGGAAAGAGGAGTAAAACAATCAGTTAATCTATTCGTGTAGTGCTATTTCGTCAAATGCGAAAACGATAAATAACCGATAAGTATATTTTAGGTTTATAAATGGTGTCCATTTAACATGAAACATTTGGATCATTAATGAAAGGAAAATTTTTTAAAAAATCTATCTTATGAAACTGATTATTCGCTTGGATGAAGTCATAATGATATTAAATTTAAAATGATAAATGAGAATAATAAAATCTATAATATTAAATCTAAAATTAGTTTTCAGTTGATCATAATAAACATGTTAAGATTTTTTTTTGGTATTATCCAAATATTTATAGTATAAAATATCAATATTTAGCTGGATATATCAAATATTGAATAAGATCTAAGCATTCTAGAAAACAATGAGATTTTCTACACATTCAATTCAAATTTGGCAAATAAAATATATTTCAGCGTTACTGATATTTAATGAATAAGCTACGTCAAATTAAATATATTTTACATTATCATGCTTCTATCATAATATTAGCCCAGGAAAAATAGCCCATCTAGAAGTCACGAAAGAAGGTAAAATCACATTAAGATTCTAATATAATTTCTTTGGGATATTTAAAATTTAAAATAATTATTCAAAATATTTTTTAACTTGACTAAGAATTGGAATTGCTCACCTAAAATTTAACAAATACCTATTTTTGGTTCATTACTAATTAATTTTCCTTATTCTAAATTTTGGAAGAAAAGTGCAATAAGCCTTCCCTTAACATGGTACTCAAGAACATCCCCCATCTTTGCCGAATAAAAAAAATTCATTAAACGATTCGAACAATTTAGTCCAACGAAAGTTTACTGTATAGTTTAAATAGAGAAAATAAACAATTTCCAATAATATTTTTTCCGGTGGTAAGAAAATAATAGTTAAATTAGTTTTGGTAAACTTTCAAACGTAGAATTCATTTTCAATACAATGGACTTCGAAATCAATGCGGTTTGCACAATGTAATTATTCATCTGGTAAAAATTCAACTGTGGCAATGCCTTTTCGATGCAATGAATTATCAAATCAATGGGACTGACAAAGTGAGGTTCTTTATTCGGTTTTAGATAAAATTACTTTTAGTTAAAACGATTTTTCTTCTCTTTTTTTACATATGTAACTAGAAATGAAACGTTTCTTACAATTTTTTCATACTTTTTAAATAGACAATATTTTATTATGAATATTGATCGACATACAGAATCAAAACAAATCTCATTTCCTGGGAAATATATAGATTACCGAAGAAGATTAAAGAAAATCTTTATTTTTTAAAAAACGTAATCAATGCGTACATCACAAGTTTGAAGTAGAGAATGAAAACATCCTTCGACTGCAAAACCTATTAAAAAAATGTAAACTATCGTTTAAATCGACACACAGTTTAGAATGATTTGGAGATGAATGAAAAATAGTTTTTTGATTATTTTAGTTGCCGTTATATATATTAGAAGCATTACAGGGAATAGAACTTAACAGAATCAGTGAGTAAAATTTTAAATCGGAACCATGAATTACATTTTCCTCTTTTGCAATATTTTAATGAAATTGATAGAGATTTTTTATTGCATTAAATTTATTTTAATAACATCACTATTTATAAATCCAATTTGGAAGCACATTTAAATTTTTAAGAAATTACAATATTTGTAGTAAATTTTATTTTTTAAATTCCGAAAGCAGTAATACTTATAGAAATTTCAAATTATGAAGATTATACTTATGCATGTTTATATTGAGTTCCAGATATTAATTTGGAAGAAAAAAGGAAATTAATAAATTTTAGTCAGTAAATTTTTGTTTTGACCTAATAGCTGAAGAGTACATTTAATGAACTTTATTTCCTTTACAGTCATGATTTTACTAAATTTGGTAATACTTCACATTTTTACTTTATTGTAATAATTCACTGACTTGGGTGTAAATTAATGTAAAAACTATTGAATTAATAATCTTTTTAATTTGTTAAATTCTCAAAAATAAGTGAGAAAATAATCTTTCATTTCTTTTAAAAATTCCTATAAAACTAAATGATGGTAATTCAAATCAATGCAGATTATTCAATGTAATATTACGACGATTTATTAATCAGCCGTTCTTTTCTTCTGAATTTTTCATGCCAAACAATTGCAAATCAATTAAATATGCAGAAAAAACAAAAAGAAATCTACTATTAAACTGGAAAGAAAACTATTCTTTAGCATAAAAATTTTCATACGTCGTATGTGAAATTTAATCTTTGAAGTTTTTAGTAGTTATTGTTAAATGAATGAGTCAGTGTTTTATATATGCATAACAAGCCACCTTTGAAAATTATTTGATTTGTCGGGATTAGAATTTCCAATATTTTTCAGTTAAATATTTTTTGACAACTTGGTGTTTTTTCAATAGTTCTTTCAGCAAAATATTTTTAATCTTCGAAATTTGATCATATAATTCAGGCTCTAATTATTTTAGAAGCGTTACACAGTTCTATTCATTGGATTAAGTATTTCTCTAACTTTCTGTAAGCTCGCGGAAGATCTGAACTTTAAATTGAAGTGATTAAACAATAAATATAAAATCTTTTTTGTTGAAATCAAGCATTTTTTTAAAAAAATATCATTGAAGTAAAATGATTATTTCAGCATTTAAGTTCTATATCCAATGAAGAACAATATTTTCTATAAATGATGCAATATATCAAGCAATTATTCAATAAAACTTTCTTCTGTTCATCATAAATTTCCTTTTTCAGTTTTACTTTCAAAAAGACAAACACATAAATAGTAAGGTTTTATTTTGATTCAGGCAATAAATGAAATTATGAAAAATTATAAAGATCTAAAATTTTCTATGTCCTTTGTTTTAAAGGACTCAGATTCAGTTTAATATTCTTAGAACTTCAATTTTTAAATCGAAAAAACTTCCTGCTAAAAATTTGACTTAGTTATAAAGCTTTGACTATCCCTATTTTAGGATATACAGTAATTTCCTAGTTTAGGCTAATCCGCCTTAGGAAAAGTTACGGTTGCTTATTGATGCATCTTTTTTGAAACCGAATGCCATAAATCACGCGTTTTTATATGACACTAATATTCAAATTTTCATAACTTATTCAGTTTTAGTTTGTAATAGAGTAAATCCTTCTTTTTACCTAAAATGTTGCTGTTCCAAGAACGCTTTTCTAAATATGACTCTCATCAGAATTGCATAAAATGGTTTTTTTACATTGTATTATATATTATTATTATTTTACATTTTTCTGTTATATGTATACATCTATTATTAATGGTCTAGAAATGGACCGTTGGGCCCAATCAGAGTGGTTCTCCAGCATATATTAAGTTCAGTATAAGTTTGTATAAAATAAGACAGAATAATTGAATTAATAATACAGATACTTCACAAGTAAAATATTTTCTTGCATTTATTTTTCCTGAAAATATCGTGTTTCATATTTATTTTATTTCTTATAGACATTTGCTGAAAATTATACTTTTTATGTATTTGGTTGCAGATAAAGTTAATTTAAAATTTTAATTTGAGTTAATGACAGTGTGGTAGCAACACATTCATAAAGTTTATCATTTTTGAGTACACATAAGCTGCTTGTTCAGAATAACATTCATAACAGTAGCACATTCATAAAGATTATTATTTTTGATGTACACATTGATGTAAAGATGTATTTTTGATGTATATTTAATCGAATCATATAATATATTCAATCGAAAATATATATAATCGAAATAGGTATAATCGAAAATATATATATATATTTTTCGAATTTAAAGACAAAATTAAAATAATTATTTGCTATTATTTTTAGGAAGATATCACTGGAAAAGGCCAAAATTTTGCTTAATTTTTAATTTATTAATTATTGAGCAAAATTCGGCTAAACTATAACAAATTATCTGGTTTGTAGAAAACAACACACCCTTTACATATACACAAATACGCATTCATCTATAAGTAAAGATAAAGATAATTAAAGAAGAATATGATATTCATTTTGTCTTAAAAATAACATTTTAAAAATTGCAAAATAATGAAAGCAAATTTTGTATGCCTGAAAGCAATAATTAAGCTTGAAATTCCTTCTCTGTGTGAGCAAAAACCTAGAGAAATCATAATTGAACATAATTCTTATTAAATTGCAATTTAAAATAATAGCAAATGTTAAAAAAAACAACTTAAGTCTTTCAGTTATATTTGTGTCCGTCCTGTCTATCCTGAGATTCTTATTTGATCATATTATAAAATTCTTCATTATACTATAATCAAAAACACTTGGCGATTTTTCGAATTGATTATTTTGTTTTCCAATTTCTCAAGAAAATCGGTTAGTTCTGCCATTGAACTCTCATCATGTAAAGAATATAATTGAATGCACACATTTTTCAGTGAAGATTAGGAACGAGAATATTTATCCCAAAGGCCAGTAATGCCTGAAAAGAATAAAAGAATCTGAGATGGGCTCATTCTATTTCACTGAAAGCTGAACTTTATGTGCCATTTTCCACAATTGTTTTAATTATTGTGCAAATTACTTATTGGTATTTCATAAAAAAACACATCTATTTGAAAAAATATAAAATTATTTTTAAAGAATTTCAAACGTGTTCAAATATTTTTTTTTTGCATGCAATATGCTGAGTTTTAAATCAAATAATGTGAAGCTTTGAAAATATATGGCAAACTTTTAGGTTAACATCATATTAAAAATGAAAAAAACGATATATATTCCATGAAAAGTTTGTATCAATTAAATGTTACTAATATTTTTTTAGAAATAATCATAATTGGAATTTCACGCATATGCTAATTTTTTAAATTTTTTTTTCTTTCATAATTGGAAGCCAGAAATACTGGGCAACTTCTATAAAAATTCCAATTGAATGTCATTAAATTTCACTGAGATATTGGTATGGTAGGAAATTAATTTTCTAGAAAGATCAAATGTTGAGAGATTCCAGTGAATAGATTTTCTTTTTTCAAATTTGAGTCTTCAAATAGTATAAAGCAAAGTAATTATCCAAAGTATAGTAATAGTAATTATAGTAATATGCAATAGATGCAATAGTAATTATTTCAATAGTAATTATGAAAAGATTCAAAATATGCTCAATGCCCCTCATACATATAAACTTAATACATCACTTCAATTACAGTTTATTAGGCATTATGAATAATAGTAAAATTTACCATGTATCATTACATCCACATTATTAAAAATTGTTAGATTTGTAGCATTATGCAATTTCGTAACAAATGATAAGTCAACGTGTCTGTATAATTATGTTCAGTTTATTTTGCGAATGTGTAGATTAATAACGAATAAGAAACACTTTTGTTTCAGAGATTGTTTATATTTTATGAATGATGTTGTTCGCCTATTTTTAGCGTTTTCACAAGACTTGGGGCTCATTTTTGTAAGAGAAAACCGGTAATATTGCCACTGATGGCAAGTATTGAAGACCAGGTATAATTAGGATTCTAGATCATTTTGCAGATATCCAATAATAGGATTGTCAACGCAGAGTATCGATCTAAATAGCAGAGATAGTTGATTCATCATCAATTTCTTGGCGATTCTCTAAATACCTTTGTGGATTAATTTAACCTGAAAAATATCAGTTAAAACATGTTCATACCACAACGGAAGTACAATGGTAGTTCGTGTCGCTAAAAAAATGATAAACCATATTTTTATCCATATTTTAGATCACATATTTTTAATAAATGTTTAAGAATTTTAATGCTATATTGAATGTAAATTCCGAGAAAGTATTTTTATCACATTGTCATTATTACGTTTTAGATTAATTACATAAGGAATTTCATTATTTACAATCATAAATCCACTGTCACTCAGAAGCATCATTTAATTACTTAAAAATGTAACCATTCATATTTGGTGACCTAATTACTGGTTACTATAAGTTTAAAGCAAATGCTTTAATCTAGAAGAAAGAGAACAGCAATTTGCTGATATTAAAGCTTTACAACAAATGATAAGCTTCAAAGTTTTACAGAAAAAGCAAGTTTCCGCAAGTGGTAATTAATAAGACTCGGTCGATCGAACCTCTTAAACCTGAAAAAGAAAACTTGCAATCTTTCTTTTAAAGAAACTGTTTACTTTGAAAGAATCTTCATTATCTGCTAAGTAGACCCATGCCACAAAAATAATATTATTTGGTCTAGTTCCTTATAGAATGGGGTTATCTCACAATGAATATAAACCTTATTTTATTTAATATTTTCTAAAATTTGGTTGCAAAATATTTGCTGACGATAATACGTTATATAAAAACAACAGTATTTTAAAAGATACCACAATAGTTGCCAAATTTGCATTTAATAAAAATATTAATAATTTAATTTTTAAGTGGTTAAACTCAGAATATGTTTTAAATAGAACGAAGAAGGCGTTTTATATGGATGATAATTGTGTAAATAAACAACAAGCTGATTAACTAATTTCATATATTGACTTAATTTTGTTAACATGAGAAATATTTCTTTGGATGTTTAAAAGTTAATCAATCGAATTGTTTTGACTTAAAAAAAAGGAAGTTTTTTATCAGAAAATTATAGTTTCAGAAATCTTTATGAAATGATAAGCTATGATGAATGATTAGTTATTATAAAATGGTCTAGCCATTTCTTATTTTTAAATATCACTAATCATAGTTCCATTTAGATAAATTTTGTCGAATTCAGATCTATAGTTTCTGTATATTTTTATTTATTTGCTATTTTGTGTCATGTGTTTTAAGGTCGGTAGTCATTTGTTCTTATCTTTGCAATTCTTACAGATTTTATGAATGGCTTAGCTATATGTAAGTCCACGTTGGTGTGAAATTGTCTGTTTCAATGATTAGTTACCCCTTTTTTCTTGCTGAATACTTGCTAATTTTTTTAATGCTATATCTTATCTTGAATAATAATAGATATATCTTGAATGTATAATCTTAATGTTTAGGAAGCAGCGAATGATAAAAATAAAACAATTGGATAAAGCTGAAAGTTTCCAACCAATAAAATGATATCCCATTGGTTTCGAAAAATATTGGAACACAAATGACTGCAATTTCACCAAAACAATATGGTCTGGAATTATTTAAATTCAAACTATCAATTTTACCTGGATTAACAATTACCAAAAAAAAAAGTACCATCTTAAATCTATTTTTAGCTATATATTGTAAACGCTTCATTTGCCATGGACTTAGTTTTATTTTGCTTTTCTCCTGAAAGAAATAATTTTGAATGAATTCCAGTCTTTATAGATTCAGCCATATACTTTCAGGCTGTTCATGAAGTTTTCATTTCAACCAACCATCATGAAAGGTTGGAAATATTATTTAAGTACCTCACATCTCCACGTCTACAGCTGTAATACTTTGCTTCATCCTTTTTTTACTCATATTTTAAGCTTCTGTATTCTTACAATTGTTAAATAAAAGATAAATTTAAATTGTGGAAATTATTTATTTTAGTTTTTATAAATTATTGATAATCCTGGTCGATTGATGCTATATCTCACGTTTTTGAAACGGAAAACACGGGTACTATTATAAAACTTACTTGGAATAAATTACTACATAAAAATAAATGAATTTTAGTAATTTAGATATACAAATTAAAGATGAGGAAAGTATAAAATTTTTTTAAAAAAACTTATGATTTCTGATAATTCAATGTGTAACACAAGCATATTGAAGAAGAAAATAAATGCAGTGTTAATTGTACACAATTACTGACAAATATCAAGATTGTATATTATCGCCATCTTTGATAGGAATGTGACATTTTTAATATCAAAATCAATGAAATGTATCACTTCTGAGAAATTCTGTTATGATTACCGATACGGGATTATTTAATTCCAACAAGATTTCTTTTATTTAAAAGATGTTTATTTGCTAAAGATATTTTTTTACATAATTAACAAGCATAAGGATAAATAAAATTATTTACGGACATAAAAGATAATTAAATGTATCGGTAAACTTTCCACATAAGATTTTTTAATAATATAAACAAAAGTAAGAACACGGTTATTTTCGTTCTTCGGAAAATGATTTCGGCTTTTTTTTAATATGCACGAGACTTAAGCAATTAAGTACATAAGGTAACTTGTGTGCAGGTCATTTGTACAAGCACTCAAGAATTTTTATGACAAATTGTAACGTTTTTTGCTACCAATTACATAACGATTACAAGGAGAGGCCACTTTTTCTTAAGTTTAGAATGTTAAAAAAAACTTGTTTATTATTCAATGAACTATGCGTAAATTAATTAAATTGTTCTGGCAGGCCGTACATAATTAAATCACTTTGGAAAATATTAATGGTATTCTTTTCTAGGAAATAATGAGCTAGAAGAACAAAGAAAATGTATTCGAAAAGAATCTCTTTATCTATAGAATAAATAAAATCACTGAAGGAGACAAAAAGGTACTAATGCGAAGAAATAATAAAAGCATTTAATTCTCAGTTGCATAAAGATAAGGTAAATACAACAATAGTAGTTAATCCATACGGCGGAAATGATACAGGTTTAATGTTTTTATAAATCTATACAGCAAAAAATAAATATAGAATTTATTAATCTAATAAATGAAAATATTAATTCCTAAAAAAATAATTAACGCATTAGCACGCCTATTATTGTTAAATATATTTAGAAAAATTAAAATTAATAAGCTTTAGTGAATTCAAAAATAAATAGATTAACTTTAGTGAATTTAACAGAAGTTTAAAACATAATAAGTGGAGGGGAAAGATTCTAAGGTGTTAGGGAAGGACATTATTATTGATAAATTTAATAGAAATGCCGTGGAAAAAGTTATATTCCACATAACAATGTGTTTCATTTTCTGGAGACTTATATAAATGAATGTGTTCATCTCTGTGATTCCTCAATAAGACAGGGTAATTGCAAAATAGTTGCTCCATTATGGCTTAGCAACTAGACTAAACTGAATCACCGTCGTCATGAAAGCAGGGGTGGAAATCGAGGATAAAAATCTAACAATGGCAAATAAAACACCAAACATACTCACTAGCTATAGTACCATCGATATTATAAGAGATAAATATTTTCATTCGAGTCAAACTAACTCTATCATAGAAAGTAAGAACTCACTTAATTATATGATATTTTCCATCTACAAACTGTGGATTAAAAATTGTGGATGAGCAGACACGATACATTAAGACAAGTGACCACATTAGAATCACACCAACCCTGCTTGAAGTTATACGTACTTGATTGAATGATTTGGACTAGAAGATAGTAATGAGACAGAAACTATGTCAAGTCCTAATGGCATTTACGATACCCCACCCCCTCGCCGTAAGAGGCACATCCTACATGAAACGGAGAATAATGACCTCAAAGCTTTAACGTGGACTAAGCATGTGAAAATCAATCGCCAAACCAGAAGCTTATCCTCCTATCTGTCGTGATCTTCAGTAGGGGAGAAAGATAGTATATATTAAATCTCAATATTTAGTGTATTTCTAAATCGATTTTATATTTTTGTTTTTATGCAGTTAATTCCATAATTTTCAAAAACTTCTTATATTATGATATATTATGAGAAGTACTCAAACTCGTATAATAATTTGCTGTGAAAAAATGTAATAAAATTAATGTATGGGTATTTAATAAAATGACTGTAAATAAAAGTAGAATGTTTCATTTTTAAAGTCGTATTCTTTTCTCTTTGATGCTCAGTAAATGAAAAATTATATAAGATGTTAATGCAGCTTTTCACTAATTACAAAACATTATTACGAAAAAAAATCATTGAAAATTATAATGTAATATTTTGACTATGCAACAATTGTGTTCTTAACTTTTTTCCCATCAAACCGTTAGAACAATTAATGCAAGAATAATGATTTTTTGAAATCGATTGCTATTAATACGAAGCCAAAGGAGGGACACTTCAAAAGTTTATTATTTGGCTCAAGGAATTGAAACAGGCTGTTGCTGTTCAACGTCAATTTCGAGATTATATAAAAGACAGTGTTTACAACAACAATTGAAGATATTCATCACTTAGAATGAAAGAATTAATCACTTAGAATTAAAGACATTAATCATTTCGATTCACAAATGGTGTGTATAATGCAACAATGAAAATGTTAAACAATAATTGGCGGGAATTGCAACACTTACTTTCCATTCTTTAATTCACAAACAATGCTCGTATTGAAATTTACCGACTGAGTTAGCATTATTTCTTTTTTCAAGATCTTCTAAAAATCAGGCACATTAATCTAAACTTCTCTAACTTTAAAAATAGCAGAAAATGTTAGTGTTTCTAATAATAAATGAAAATATTATTAAAATAATAATTTATAGAAATTAATTTAATATCCTTTAAGAATCTATGATTCCTCGAAGCATGTTTTACATAAAAAATAGTTCCCTACCTCAAAGGATAAAAGAATTAGGGGTTTTCTTGGATTATTTTCTGAAAGAACATAATCCTAGAAAGAGCTGTAAATTTGTTTTGTACTAGACACTAAGCTGAACATGACTGTTTTATCAATACCATCATTGAAATTTAAAAAATCCTTTTCTATTTTTCATAAAATAAATTCCTCATTGATAAAGTATCTCTTTAAAGAAATTTTGAAAAATTTAATTTGGAAAAATTGTCAATTTTTTCCCTTTTATTCAAGCAATAAAGTATCAATATTAATTACGACCTATTTGAGATTTGTATTCGATAACAAGATGGATTAGGAACTGCATGATAATTATATTTTTAAGAAATTAAGCTAATGCTTGTTAATAATTGTTTTAGAACATTCACAGAACCAGTAAAATACTTCTTAATGTTCTAGGGTAACATCAGAATAATAAATGTTGCCGTTTTTTTCACGTATCTCTATTGTTTCTATTGATTGGGGAACTTTCAATAATTAAGTTGATAGAAAATGTAGTAAAAATCGTAGAATTCATATTTAAATGTACCAAAGTTTCAGTATATGATGATGCTTATATAAATTATGTTTTACGGAAAGCAAATTTGTGAATTTTGAACGAGGAATTTAATTTATAATGTAATGTTTATAATGTTTCGTATAAAGTTGCAATCAAACAAATTAGAATAAGGCACCGAGCGTTCAGATTATACAGTATGCAGTTATTTAGTATACTTGATGCTTTAGAAATACAAAACAAATAAAAAATAAAGAATACTTTGGAAGTACTTCATGAAGTAGGCTACCTTACTCAAATATTTTTGTTAAAAATATAGTTCCTAACCAAGATTTATATTTCTTTATATACTACATCTTAATCAAGATTTATACTTAAATAATTATTAAATATGCAATGCTAATAGTAAATATCTGCATTTTCCATCACAAAAAAATTATAAAATTCATCAAAATATGCAATTTACTAAAAAATATATATCAAATATAGTTCAAACCAAAAATTCAAATTCGAAGTAATAAACATCACAACAGATCTACAGAGGAGCAGAAAAACGGCCAATTAAATATATGTACTTCCTTTTTGTGATATACATCTGTTCAAAGGCATACACATAGGAAGGGCAATAAAGAATATTATATAGACCACCTCAAATATCCAAAAGTTTTTCAGAAACGTGTTATAAATGTTCAGTTATTATTCTTTTAAAAATTTTTGCTTATCATACTTTTTATTTCCTTTTCAGTATTTTATTACGCATTGACTTCTTATACACTTGATTATAATAATGGAATTTTAAAATCTCGAAGTGACTTTCAATTATATGCACTTTATGCCTCTGAAATAAAAAAAGTGTAGTACTATTTTGAATAGTTAAACATTTATTTAAAAGTAGCCAAAACACACGCTTACATATATAAGGCAAATAAAGGCAAAGTCTATAAGGCAATGTCTATAAGGCAAATAAACAAAGCCTATGTTTATCTTAATACCCATCGAATAAAACACCAAAAAATTTGGAAATATTTCTTGGCTTTACAGTCAGAAGAGATTGTGCATAATTTCAAAAATTACTTAAAATAATTTGAAGAAACATAAATAAATTTTGGGATAGAAATTTTTTATAAAGATGAATTTAAATGCTAATTTCCGTTTAGTATGCAAGGCTATACCAGTTCAATTTGTTCCTAAAAGTTCCGATATTACAAGATTTCCATACATATAGCAAATTTTCTTCATTTGATTCTAAAGTTTTTATCTTCTTTATCTAGTTTTCTATATTAATTTAGTTCATTGAAAAGAAGAATTGCATTAATTAAAGAAAAAAAATAAAAAATAAAGCATTATCAATAATTAAAATACATTCTATCCTTAATTACATTGCATTTTATGTCTATTTCATCGAAAATATTTTACTGGAAAAAAGGATAAAAATTAAAGAAAACTTTTACATATTATTAATATATATTTTATCATTAATTATATTCCATTTTGTGCTTACTTTATTTTTTAATTAAAATATTCCTTTTTTAATACACGTGTATAGTAAAATTATTTCTTTGTTATAAATTAATTTTAATGATTTTTAACCATTTATACTATTTTGCACCACCAATAATAAAATGCCACAAAATTTTCCTATACACTTTAATCTTCAAAATACCTGTAAAAATCAATGGGGCCGTCCCTATTAAGAAAAGAAACTTTTACACAACTTTTGAAAAGTGCATTTGGAACAAGTAAGCTTGGAAGAAAAAAATACAATAGCCCAAAAAATTCAGGAAATCAATTTCGTCTTTTATCCTTGGAAGGTGTTGCCTTATTACCTTCTTGGAAACTATTTCATTTTCT
Source organism: Argiope aurantia (assembly GCA_026543865.1). NCBI lineage: Eukaryota > Metazoa > Arthropoda > Arachnida > Araneae > Araneidae > Argiope > Argiope aurantia. The sequence goes on from JAPMOR010042972.1 coordinate 218,312, forward strand.
AGTAGCCAGCTCCTCTCGGATAACAAAAACAATTCATGAACAGTGTATAAAATTTTAATTAAAAGCTAAAACAAATTAATTTAATTCTAGAAAACTCCAAAATAAAATATTCTGAATTTAAAATCTGTAATTAAACATATCTGAATATTTTGAATAAAACTGAATTAACATAAGAAATAAAGGATATATCTGACTGTTTTTTATATGAATTTACTGAATATATTGCCTCAGCTTCGTATAATATATGAAAAAAATTCAAAAATATTCGTTTTTTTTATTTTTTTAAAATTCAAATCGTTGATATTGCTTGTTATGTAACCATCTGAAATCAACTTTTTCTATGTTTAATCATCAAAATTTCGCAAAAAATGTTGGTACCATTTTCAAAATTAAGCTGAAAATCATATCGAATTGCATTTAATTCTTATTTTTGTCTTTTCGAATTTACAAAGGATTGCTAAAAATGCTATTTGTAAGTGAATTTTAATAATGCAAATTAAGCAAATATATATTTAATAAAAATAAGAAAATATTTATTTTAAATACGCTTATTTTTCATTCTCTTTCTTACTGTTATTAAATATCAGTGATTTTCAGTAAACCATACTTTAATATTTTGAAATAGGATTTAATATCTTCAAAGTGTAAGTCTAGAAATACGTGGCCTTGAGAATCCAAGCTTTAATTAGCGAGGAAATTCGAACTAAAGCTTATACCACTAAATCAGAATTCCGTAAATAACCAATTTATTCTTTTACAATCATATCTTAAGATTTATAAATCACTTTTGAACTTTCTTTCTAGAATGATTCAAAATTTGTAACTTTATAACAACATATTTGTTCTTCTCAAAATCTTAATGATCTGAAAAGCGAAGAATAAAGTTTTTTAACAATGTTAAATTTCTTTAAGTATTTTCTCATTGCATAATTTATAACAGGGAAGGTTTCCTTCAATTTTTTTTTTATAATAGCAGAGAATTCCCTTGGTGTCACAAGAAACAGAGAATTAATTAAAGGGTCATAGTGACAGCGAATTCTTGCACTCGAATGGTATCGCATTTCATTTTAGATGAAAAATACTCTAACGAGAGAGGAAACAAAATAAAGGCAAGGAAAACCTAATGTAAAAAAATAAAATAAAAACACCAAACGATAGCAAAAAAATTCAAAGAACATGAAAAAAATCGTTGCGAATTCCAATATGCTTTAATGTATAAAAAGTGTTATTGAAAAAAAAGTTAGTGCTTATTCTCTATACAGTGATAGTTGTTAAAATATTCAAAAAATCATTAGTTTTGCTGAGTTGAAACAAACGCTATATGACGCTATAAATTGCTGGAAAAGAAAAGAACAGAGTAAATATTTTTTTTTTCTTAAGACTTCTAAACACCAACAATATATATTTTAAGACAAATTATTTTCCTGAATATTTCTGTTAATAAACTGCATCCAATCAAACAAAACTGACAGAATAGCTAATATTCAGTATAGTGCAATGCGTTCAGATTTCACACTCTACAGTTCTTTTTAAAATTAATTACAGTTAATTAATTTATAACCATATTGTATTAATCTGCCTGGTTATAAAATTAATTCGGATATGTAGTTTTAATTTGTATTATTTAGGTAGTTTAAACAAAAAAAAAGGTTATTTTAAATGACTAATAATGATAATAATAAAGTATTTTTAATTTTTTTAAAATATAGCCCTTTACAAAAAGGAAGAAAATAATATTTATATCTAAGATGTTGGATCAAAATCAAAATCTAAAACCTCGAGAAAACTTTGGAAAACTTCGAATGAATTATTAAATCAATTTCTATAAAGAAATATGCGTGTGCTTATCTTTTGGCACATTATAAAACAAGCAAATTTGACTTGAGCGATCTAAAATTTTCAGACATGTGCTTTGGGAGAAGGAAATTTACGCCTGGAAATTATATGCAATTTTAGTTGATTTAAAATTAGTGTTAATTTACCTTTTTTATAGCTTCTGAATGATTGAGGAAAAATTAACTTTAAATTGACCTAAATTGCCCTAAGTAGGTTTTATCGATTAAAATTTATCTGTATATTTAGTTTTATAGCAATATATTTCAGCAATGTAAGAAAATTCAACATAATTGCATTGATTCATGAAATGGTTAAGTTACATTGATTTTACCATATTTGAAGCTATGGTTATTGAATATTGTTCTCTTTCATTTATCAACTCTCATGTCTATTTTGAAATTCCTACATTTATATGCTATGTGATTTTCAAATTACTTTTTCTCCTCAAGGTTATTGAACAGAGATATTTTAATTTTATTTCATGGATTCTATCCTGTGATTTTTTTTTCACACCATCTTTTAATTGGAACATTTTTGAAGCGATTTTAGACAGTTTGTTTGCTTTGTCTTCCAATTTACAAATTATTAATTATACAATATTCCTTTAACACAATGTAAACAATTAACAAAATGTAATGTAAACAATTGAACAAAAATTTTATTATTCGCAAAGAAAACTTAAAAAACTGAAATGCATTTTTCAATGATTGTTTGATATCGTTCTTCATAATATTTAAATAAATTTAGTTCCCTAATTAGATTATTTACATTTTTCAAATTTTTCCATCATTCGTTTTATTCAATTAACGTAATGATATAACGTTTCAAAAAATTTGTAAATCGCTGCTTTTTTGCTCTTAAATTTGGATATGTGTATATGTTTAACATTCAATATTGAAATGACTTTAATCAAAAACAAAATTTAATGTAATTGATATGCGAAAAAATTTTCATTTTCATTCGGGTGAAATTTTTTTTCAGTGTTCTCCTGTGCGAAGACAGAGTATTGCTTTGAACATATATTCCTTATCAATATTTTAATAGATCGGAAACACTATATTTCAGGTGTACAAATTGGACAAAAACGTGTTTAATTTAAATATATATATATTTTGTAATTTTTTGTTAGACACAAAACTGATGATTTTTTTTCATCGAGACTCATTGAAGCTTAATTTTTTAATACTGTTTTCAAAATATTACATATTTTATGATATTCTTTTCACATCTATATCTTTAATAAGATGAATTTTTCTAATTTTTTGGTACATTAACAAAATTGAAGAAGAAAAACAATTTTGTTTTTATTGTTTTCTTTCTTTCTTTTTTATTATTTAATGGTTTACAAATCATATGTTTCATTGAATATTGATTTTTTTAATATTCAGTATTATTTAATCCTCTTAACGATCAGGTTTCTCTACTCGAGATTATATTAGAATTATTTAATTAGCGGAATATTAAATATTCGATATCGTAATGCAACTAAGAGCACATAGCTTTAGAAAATTAAAGATATGTAGTACATCAAGAAATGTGAGAATAATC
>JAPMOR010042974.1:0-14629 GCA_026543865.1 Argiope aurantia
TTTTTTTTTTACTCTTTAAGGGCCCAAATTATTAATTAATTGTGTAAATAGAATATTTGAATAAATTAAACTACTATTTAAGATTTTAGCAGATCATTAAAATTTAGTTATTAAAATGATCAATATGCGACTTATTTCGCTTGTGTATGTCTTTAGATTATAATCGTTTGGAGCATGTCGAACGTGTTTGGTAAAGTTTGCTCATTAAAAAGTGTAATGGGTTTTCTTATAGTGTTTTGTGGATTATTGCAGAAATCATGTTAATCTGTTTTAATGTTGCGGGAACAAGTGAGTTATCTAATATTTTATTTACGAATGCCATACTTTTTATTAAGCAGTTATAAAAACCTTCAAATGCCATTTGTTTCATTTTCTTCCTTTAATTACAACAGTTTTTTTGCTTGCTTAAATTATACGTTATTTTTCAATTTAAAATTTTCTCCATTATTTATTTTTTGTTTACAGGTTTGCGGATTTTAAGGAATTTGTCGTGCTTTCAATATGCTTGTGACGAATTCATCAAAAATTCATTCTACATGTAAGAATTTTCAAGGGAGAATTGCTTTTTACTGACATCTGTCCATTTGGGGGGGGGGAATATATAGATATAAATATATAGAAATATTTATATCTATATATTTTAATCTTTATAGCTCCTTTCATTTTCTGTTGCATATCATTGTGTTTTCAATTCGTAAATGGATAATAATCCATATTTCTGCATTTACGTAACGAAACAAAGAACTCTTCTGTCCTGTTTCACCCTCCATTGTGTGGAAGGGTGGCGATGGACTCGAATCCCATTCAGAGCTGAGGGTGGGTCAGCCAGAAAAACACCCAGTAGGTGAACGAGCTGTCATTAATGGACGTGTAAAGTTCGCAGGTGGTATGCGCGATTATTCACAGCCCGCATGATTTCAGGTTGTTCTCATTTAATGGACCCACTGAGGATAGGGGATGCCCACCTGCAGGTTCCCCGCATCCCCGGAGGTGAGTCGGGGGTGATTCTCATAATGAATTAAATATGCGGATTCTTGGTCGAAAACGTATTTGAAAATTGTGGTTTGAACAATTGAAGACGCTCGCAAGAAAGATTAGTACAATTTCACTTGCTTCTGAGGATTTTTTTCATGATGATTCAGATAATGTGGGATAAAATGAGTTCATATGAGAATTGATTTTTTTTTAAAAAAACAACAACTAATTTTTGGTTGATGACTAAGTTATACCTCTTGTTATCGAGATATGAAATGTTTATTTTTGTAAGAAAATTTGCAAAGAACATTTTTTTTTCAGTCATTTCTAGTAACAGAGAATATTCATTATTCTTATTGTGTGCATGCCGCTATAATAAAAAGAGCGAAGAAAAAGGGTATTAAAGTTTTATTCATGGAACTTAATTTTCTCACAAACAATTTAGACCAATAAGATCGGAGTTTAATTAAAATAAACTGCTCCATCATATGTTCTTAGAATGGCAAATGCATAATGTTCGACTCAATCTTATGTAATTTTTAATTATTTGTAACAAACTTTATTAAAAACATTTTCACTTTGTTTTTTTGTGGTTTTTTACATGGTAGTTTTATGATAACAGTGGTTGAAATAAATCATACAATGGTAGACAGTTCAACATACCTTCTAAAGTCATACTTGGATCGTAAAGCTGGTCGATAAACAGAATATGTGAATATCGCCGCTGACAGTTCATTTTTTTTTATATACCTTTTTTAAGCGTGTCAACCTTTGGGTTCTGTTCTACAGTTGCAGTCGTGTAACTTTTAGAGGCTATTAATAACATTACATTACATTCATTGTACATTTAATTGATATAAGATATAATTATACTGTAAGCAATATATTTTTTGTTTTAATTCAATTATCTTTTCCTGCGAAACGCCTTATTCTGACTTACTGGGGTTTTTTTTTATATAAAAATGCAAATTTACATCTACCTTAATTTTCCTGTGTTCATTTATCGATGTCTGTCTACTTTAAATTTTGTATGTATTTTTTTTTTTTTTACTAATACATCACTTTTATATTCAGTTTCAGTTAAACGTGTTATTTGTGTATGCTTCAGTAAAATAGCTTATAAAATAAAATTGTTGTGGAAAGGCATATTAGATGTTTAATATGTACCTTGTTCTTACTGAATTTGATTTTTTTAAAGGCCCGCAAAAATATTTTATTGCAGGGACTTTTTTCTTTTAATTTTAATTGGTTGTACATGCATTGTTATAAACTTTTACATTATTAAAATACTCCTTTTTTTAATTACTAATGATGGCAACAGAAATATGAATCATTGATAATCGAACTAACAAATATTTAAAGGAATTGAATAAATATTGAAAGTGGAAATAAGATACTGAAAACAAGTTATAGGGCTATATTCGTTATTTTATACTGAATCATATACTTCTTGAAACCACAGAACATGAAACAAATTTTTACTTATTTCTGCCTTTGTCGATTAGAGTATTGCACCAGATATCAATTTTGCTCTTTTTTAAAGAGTTTTTTTTTAATGTGTTTCGTAAAAATCTTACCGATACACATCTCTTAATGAAGGCACGAAAAAAAAAAGCTTACATTTCCCCAAACTTTAAATGGCTCATTAACTTAAGTATCTTGAAATAATAACGATGAAAACAAATGGGTTAATCGCACTAACGTATATAAATTTAATTTTTACTCCCCACCAGAGGCGTTGCCATTTTCACCGTCTGCAATTCTCATTCGAATATATTTTTTTTTATCGCCACCTCTTCGTTTTCTAAATAGCATTCATGAAAATCGTTTTCTTTTATTCTTCTCGCAGTTAGCAAAGGATGTGTGAAAAAAAGGAGGTAAAAAAAATCTTTAGTGAGTCGGGCGAATGAATTTCTAAATTTGCTACCGATAAGGCCTTTTTGTGGCCTTATTTTGGAAAGCTGTAAGTGGCACATTAACGTTCGCTGATAAGGCTCTATTCTTTTCACTTTTGTGGCATCAGTATTAATGGAGATAGCAGTTCTTTTTTGTTAAAAAGTTCGTCTTTTTGTAAATTTTTTGCAGAAATTTCGAGTTTTTTTTTTTCTGACTTCCTACGAGTTTTTTCCTCCCTCTAGTTTTGGATGACGAGCGTTAAATCATTAGGTAAGTGAAAACACTGAAAAAAATTATTATTGCCATGTAAAAACATTTAACGGTAAATATATATATTTGTTCCTCATGGGTAGAAAAATAAATCGGAGCGACGAAAAAAAATTAAATGAGATCTGTTTTGGCATCGCTTATTTTCTTAAGAAAATTCCTACTTTTTGTCATTTATTATGCATTTTAATGTATTAAAATTCATGTATTTTCTAGCGTTTTGATACTATTCTCACATTAAATACAATATTTATGAAGTCATTAAGTTAAATCTTATTTTCACTTTCAACTGAGTGCATTACTTGCTAAATATTATTTTGGGAAATTCCCTTATTATGAATGACTTAATGAAAATAATACACATATTCTTTCAGTATTAAATTATTCTTAGCTCTAATGAGTCGTTGCTGATAGAAATCCAAAAGGTTTTTTCCATATAGAATTTGCAGTATTTTGTTTGTACTAATAAATTAAAAAATTGGACAAAGTTGCATCCTATTAATAATAGTTAATAGAATAAATAAAAATAATAAATGAAATAAATGAATAAATAAATGCAGAATTGAATGTTGGTTTAAAATTTCAATCTATTGTATGTTTTCAAATAAATACATCATCACAGCCGATTTTTTTTTGAAAAAATATGTATTGGTGATTTTATTTTAGAAAGAAAAGTCTTAACAAATTTAGCATTACAAAAGAAAAAAATATCCGTGGTTTTGTTTTATTTAAAAAAACATTCTAATAATTTTCCCTTTTTGATTTCCCCATAAATCAAACTTAGAATTATTTTTAATTCCAAATAATATTAGGTAAATGGTTACTAATGCAAACTTACTGGCAAATGGTTATAAATGTACTATTTTTTTTATTCCAGTTAATTGATAAGATGAATTTTTAGCCTTTTGATGTAAATTCTTTTTTCGAATGTAATCTGAAATAGTACCGAATCTATATAAAGATGTCATTTTGCAATGAATGAATGAATTAATATTATTATCAGTAGAATGATAGCAATATAGTTTAAAAATAAGCCCAAAATTGTTTAGACAATGTAAATTACTAGGCATAATGATATTAATAATATTTCTACAAATTTCTATTAAAAACGCAAATATCTATTTCACTCATCTTCTAAATTTCATCGTATAATCACTTCCCTTTTTTTATTCATTTTTCAAACTATATGGATAATATACAGAATCCTATGCAACAATGGAAGAAAATGGTGCCGTTAAGCATTGGATGAAACAGTATCTTGAATTTCAGGACAACAATGCAATCTACTGTTGAAAGTAACACAAAAATACATTTTTTAAAATTGCCTAAAATCAGGAAAAATTGGCATGACTATTAAATGGGTATGATTAGAAAGTTAATATTTTCCGAAGTTATCGAGGTCAAACGCCAAAATTCAGTTTACTTTTTAAATTAAGATTTCAAGGAAATGGCTCCGAGATGCACGTTCCAAGATGAGGTAGCTGCCGGTCAAATAGATTGACCTGTAGAGCGCCGAAACACACTCGTCTTTATTATTAGTATAAATAAGCTTTATTATTATTATCATCTTCTTGGGGATTGTTTCCGAAAAGGATGAAAAAGTGCCATTGTTTTAATCCGGCCTCTCGTCTATTGCCGTGATCCTGTCTTCATCCCTATCTGATTTCATGAAAAGAAAATTCTAATAATTACTTTAATCATAGATAATAATTATTTTTCTTTGCTAAATAATAATTATTGTTTATGTTTTAATATAATATAATATTTACAGGCCGTATACTATCTGGAAATTGTATGAAGTGTTAGGCAACATTCGTGATCTAAAAATCGTTCGAAATGCTCTAAGATGGACAGATTGTTTGATCTAGCGGTCAAGAAAGTCAAGTTTTTTGGTGTGATAGCCTGGCGTAAGAACTGTATTTGTTCAGAATGCTTAACTATCTGCTAAAATTTTTTACATATTCTTCAAATGCATAATGCGATTAAGAATGTCTGTCTCTTTGGCAAAATTGGAAGTACACTTAAAACGCTTAAAGTTTAGTATTAATAATGACTGTAAAAAAATATTAAAATGATTTGAAAGTTAAAAACGGTCACGTTTTAAAACTTTGCTTGAAATAAAATTTTTACACCATAATTGTATGATACAACATGATGAAATATCATAGAACATATTCATCAATATTTTATCTGAAAGAATGAAATATTAACATCAATACGGAAAGAAAAAAAAATCCCTTTTAGTTTGAAGTACTGCTTTTTGAGTGACAAAAAAGCAAATCAATTATCGAAATGAAGGTGGCAAGAGAATTGCTTATAAAACTGGTATTTTCTCTATCATGTCATTGTTAAACTCTTTATTCAACATTCATTGGTTTTTATTTATATCGAGGTTATTCCATTTTCTTTTTTTAGATAATTTGCAAATAATGTCTGATATACAAACATGCCGTAAAAAAGTAGGGAAACTCCCTTGTTTTGAGAACACTCTAAAAGATTCGATGTTCTAGATTTTCAAATTAAATCTAATCTGCGTATAATCTCCCCATGTATAATATTCCTCATTCCAATTATATTGCTTTCATTTTATTAAATTTTTTGGTCAAGATTTACATTATAAATAATTTATATCTACAATAATGTAATAAGAATTTTGTAGAATTTGTTAAATTTGGAAGAATCTAATAGACAAACTAGCAGATTCGGGCTGCTGTTGTTAAGACTTTTTGTTGAGTAAGAAATATGCTTTTGCGTAGCAATTTTTTTAACAATGAAGTTTAAAGATATTTTTTTTAAAAAAATATATTCTTTGTATACACTCTTATCTTGGTCAAATGACTAATATTTAAATTGATTATTGTTCCAGATCGAAAAATGCATTAATCACTGAAAGAAGTGCATATATTTTAGATTGTTTGAGTCAATAACTACATTTTGAAAAAATTTCTTTTCTATTTATCATTTTATTTTTTTCTATCGCCTTTTTATATGATCCTTTCAATTTTATTTAGTAAAATATTTTTGACACTGTAATATTTAAAAAATAATTCTTCTGCGACTAAAAACTGATCCAGCTATCAAATATCGAAAATCACTATTTTAGACGAATTTTACAAATAAATTTGGTGTCTTGTCAAATATCTTAAAAGAAATTGAAATTATCCAGGGTTGTACTATCTATTAAATTGTTTCATAAAATTTTATATACTATCCAAATCATTTTAACTCGCTCAGTTTTAGTGATAAAATGATCTGATTTCTTTTAATAGTATATTTTAGAATGTCTACAATTGTTTATTTAATATGACTGGAGAGCCATATAAATTCGTAGAATACGTAACTTTTTCAGAAGACGTCTATTGACTCAAACACGAAGTAAAATACTTTCCGCTGTTTAAGGCATCTTTCCAATTGGATTTATTTAAATATTTCTCTTAGTTTAGATATTATATATAAAGTGTGTGTATGTGTATAATGATATCTCTCAATCGAAATGAAATCCTAATGAATCTGTTAACTGGGTAATTAACTTTCATTCAATTCGTTTTGCATTGAAATATTTCGTCATACCCAATTAAAAGGTTCATTTAACCCATTTTAACTTAATTCTCAAATGTTCTCTTATTTTCTGATCCACCTTTTATATTTCATTAATTCAACTCGAGGTCTGTAAAACTATTGAAATCATCATTTCCCACACTCTGAGTGAAGGGGTAAAAATTTTTCAAGCTACGCAAATTCTTTTAAAGTAGACCTTTTTCCCCTTACCCAAATTGACACGTGTCAAGAAATACCTATCAGAATCTCACAATATATAATCATGGGGATAAATATTTCGCACTCTTTTCGTCCTCCTCTGCTCTTGTATCGCTTGTGAATGGACGTCACTTCGTCCGCGCTTCTTGTATATAAATTATGCCTCCCGGGATGCAATAAAGTGAAGTTTAAAATTCAAAAGTGTCTTCTCTCTCTTTGGCCATGAAACTGCTCAAAAATATGTGTTGTACATTATATATATATGATATAAACAAAGAAAAATATATGTATATTGCCGAAATTATTATTTTATTTCTAAACTGAGCCAAGAAATGTTTATTTTGAAAAAAAAAAAATGCAGGGCTCATAACGTATTTATGATAGCTGGGTTTTTCAGGCAAGAATCAATAGCTTCAATGCAGCTTAAGAAGCGAAAACCTTACTTATATATAAAACAATCCTAACTATTTATTTTTTATGCTTTTGCAATTAATATTTATTTATTTATAGTCTTGAAAATTCAGTAGAAAATAAGTTATGCACCAATTCATCGCTTTTGGAACTTTCCATCCCTACTTTGTACTTGTTCTTTGTACTCGGACACCAAATCTCTTGCTTTTTGAGTTAACGCTTTTTTTTTCAACCCATGATGAGGAGGAGATTTTGCCCCTGATCCTACTCGTTACGGTAATTTTTTTCGACCTGGGGTGCATGCGTGGGAATTAATTCCCAGCTCCGTCGCTGCTCATTACATAGCGTCAGTCTGAATTATTCGTCCTCTTTAGAACGGGATTACGTCTGATTTACAGCTTGGATTTTAACGTTCCACGACAAAACTGAAAAGAGAACATGAGTCCCCCCCCCCCCTCCGTCTTTTTTTCAATTCATTCTCGTTTGCAGTGACACTTCCAAGTCCAGTCTTCGACAGCGCCATCTCTTGCAAATAATAGAAGCGGATGTTCGGTCCAAATCAGCCTTGACCCTCCCAAGACCTCTCGCTAAGTTTTATTTACTTACATTCTTTTCTATTTCGGGATCAAATCTCTCTCTCTTTTTTTTTCATTGCCGATCTTTTTTTGATGATGAATACGCCCTTCCAGATATTCTTGCACAAGATCGTGGAAAAGTTTTGGGAGAACGTATTTTCATCAGCAATTTTTAAAGCATCAAAATAGTGTTGGGAAAAGTTCAAATGTTCAGTGGAATTAAAACACGGCAATTTTTTGATCTTGGAACAGAATTCCATTCTCCTCTGTTTATTTTTCTCTCTTCTTTCCATGTGCGCTTTCGTCAAAAAGCTTGATAACGCGATTTTGATGAATCCTGGTGTTACAAATAAATTAACTTCGGAATTATGCATGTCTCTTTGTCCGATAGACGAAAAAGAACTAATTTTACTGTTGCTATTGTTTTTTAGTAGATATGCTATACTTACAAAAAAATTGTATATCTGTATTGATATAAATCTACCAATGAAAATTTTCTCGTCTATTTGTCAACATATAAGCATAACATACTGTAGTTTGTTCAAATCTGGACTATGAATATTTCCCGATAATTGTGGGTCTCTGTAAAAATTGCGGATTCTGTCAGCTTGTGACTTACTGCCGATCCTTTTATTAGTGGCGTATTATTTAGAAAGGTATTTAGCTGGAGAAATAAAATTCGGTAAGTGATCCTGACATGAAAAATTCAGGACACGAGTGTCATTTTGGAATCGATGGGTTGAAGAGAAGATGTCTGCAAAGAATTCGCTTCATCTACTAGAAGATTAAACTCAAAACACTGTATATTTTTGAAGTATAGGAGAATATCTAGGGGCACTCCAATCCATTCATTTCCCTTAAAAGACAAATCTTGGTGGAATCGAATTGAGTGAGGCTATAGTGGTACAATTAACATCATCGCGTATGATATATAATAATACAATACTTCATTGGGTCGTTTTTATTTTCTGGTATACAAAATACAGAGAAGGAATAGTCATCGTCAAAAAAAGTCGAAATAGAGATTTTGACGCATTTCCACGTTTTAGACCTCCTTGAGTTCGAAAACACAATTTTGCGAAATGTCTGTCTGTCTATTCGTTCTATCTATCTGGGACAACGATAACACAAAAATGCTTTAATAGACGGATGAAATTCAGTATACCATCTTTGTACCGGTACGCAATTTGCAGATTTCTATTAAATCTTGAGCACAATCCTCACAGAGGAAGGTTGTCTGTTCGGCTGTTCAATAACAAGTTAATGGGATAACTACAAAACGGAAAGAGCCAGGTAGAAAAAATTCGGCACACGGATTTAATATCTATAGCGTAAACAGTATCACATCTTGAGGTAAATGCAGCAAGGAATTGTCCATCTGTCTGATCTATACTTTCGGAAACATGCGAATGTGGACAACTCAAACTACGGTCTTAAATGTATAAAATCTGACTTGCTGCAAGTGCAGTTTTGTGTCAAATTTTTGTTTCAATTGATTGGATTAAATGCTTCTAAATCACAAATTTATTTGTTCGTATATTATTTACCGTGTGCTAGAATCGCCAGAAAAACACGCCTAGGATCACGCGACAGATTCAATGAAAATACTAAATTCATGCCAAAGTTTGAAATTTCGTAACAACTGTATGCCCAGGCGTTCTCTGGAATAATACCGTCATTAGAGATATGCAAGGAAGTTGTGGAAAGACCACTGCCGCTAGTTCTCCGCTGCTCTTCCGATGGAATGCAGTATGGATTTCGAAATTCAATTGACTCTGTGCATAGCAGTAGAATGGCAATGTTACTCTGATATTCGTATAGCCATATCATTGGGAAACACAAGAAAGGGTGGATTCAGTGACATGCATACCGTTACTTCTGACACTCTGGGAAGCATCAAAAAACGCTACGATGAGATCGGATTACGGAAATATTTATTTAGTTCTCATAGCTGCTACTGAACCAAACAGAGCTTGTCGGGAAATATTACGGTTGAGGATTATTTTTACGTTTCGCCTTTAGTTAACGTCTGGATATTCTTTTCTTTAATTAATATTTACGATTATGATCTATCTCCTTTTTTTCCACCATAGAAGGCACAGATCTTGCAAGGCCGACACCCATTCCCGGGTGGCGTGACGCAGTGAAGTGTAGTTCATCCATCAATGTGATTTCTGACCCCCCCCCCCGCACGTTTTTCGTTTATTTATTCATAAGGATGACCTAATGGGATGAACCAATCGCGATGCAGGCTAATCGGTGGATTTCATGGGGAAAAGTGGTTAGAAATAGCTCCTACAGTCAGGAGGGAGCAGGGGGGGAGGTTGCTTGCCGATTTATGTTGCGTGGATGGCTGTGGAACGATGAGATTATTTGCAATCAGTTTTTCTTTCTTCTGTATCCAAAGGATTGGATCCGATAAATAATCCCATCTTGCTTTCAAATTATTGAGCATATTTTTATTGTGTGATCTGTGCTGAAAGATTTAACCTTGGGTTGTAATAATTTCCACACCTTAAATGGATGCAAAGTATCTTGGAAATATAAAATTATTTCTAAAATTATGCATTGATAATTTTTTCTTATATCTATAATATATGTTCTTAATAAAAATGTCAATAATTATTTTATAGTTTGTAATGCGTTTCAAATGGCTAATAAATACATAATGTGTGCATATCTGTCAGACTCTCTGGTTAACGGAGTGTTCATTAAGAATGAACTGTATCAAATGCATTCTCTGCTGTTGGGGTGTTAGTTTATTTAGGTATTTAGTACTTATTATTCTTATATTCATGATGCACAAATAATTGTCTCTCTTTTACTTTTCTGAATTTGTACGTCGCCGATTTTTTTTTTTTTTGATTGAGAATCAATGCATTGCAGAATTTTGTGGTGATTATTTAGTCTTTTAAAACCTTTTTTTTTTTAGATCTATTATCCTGTTATATAAAGAAATAACGTGTATTTAGATACTTCTGTACCCTTCTTTAATAAATATATTGTAAATGATAAAATAAATGACATAAATATGTAATTTACATCATTGATTTTCATTAAATGATTTCACATGAATATTATTAGTTGCTTTGGTTATAATTGAATGCTTTCTTTACATGTATTGACATTAAGCAGTATTTAATCTTTTGGGAAATCTCTTGGCTGCTGTTCTTGCATTTTTTGGCATTGTCTAAAGTTAATATTAAAAAAATCCTCGCAATCTATCTCGCCGTTTGTAAACATTCCAATAGCATTTCGCTTTAAAAAAATTCCCCTTTTTTTCACATGTTAAAAAATTTAGATCTCAATTATTTTCATAGATGAATTTTCACAAAACCCAATGAATAATAAATTTAATAAATACAGTTTCTAAAAACATTATTTTATTAGAATTCTAAAAGGTAATTATTTTCATTTTAATTAGTTTCTATTTCTTAATTTTAAATTTATAATTATTAGAAATACTTTAGACTCTTGAAGTTTCTCCTCAAATTCGAAACCGGTATATATATATATATGATAAGAATTTCATCAAATTAACCGATTAACTGATACGTAAATTCTGAAGATGTTAAATGCTAAATAATGAAATGTCAACAAGAATGCTCAGCTATGGAGAATTTTAAAACTCAGCACGGCAAGAAGTGAGAGCAAAATTGATTATATAATTCCATCTTCACTAGTTATGAAATAAAGTTAAACAGAGGTGTTAAGGTAGAGAAATGATTGTTTTTTTAAAGAGGCTGACGCTCATTCATAGTGCGCATCTGAATGATTGGTTGCCGTGAATACATTTTATGTACCACTTACAACCCCGTGATCTCATTGGCGTTTACTTTATGCGATAAGACCCTTTTTTATTTGTCTAGCTTTCACCGAATCCTATAGGTCCAGCACTGTTTATTTTGCAACCAAAGGAAGAGAGAACTCGCTTACTTGTAATTAAACTCCTCTTCCTCATACTAGAGTCTCACCATCCCGCCCATTAGCTGATGAAACCAATGAGAGTACAGTGTTTGAATTTCTCCATATTTGATAAAGTAATCGCAGATTGTACTGTTATAATTTTTTCAAGAATTTTAAAATTAATTTCCAATAAAAATTAAAACAAAATTATGTTATTATTGATGCAGATTTTCCTGGGGAAAGCTTTGAAAAGGCATATTATCATTAACTTACGCGTTGCCTTGGTTATTATTTGCTCCTACGTACGATGAAAGAAAAAAAAAAAAAAAAAGGAGAGGAAAAAGAAATAAAAAATTTTCCTGGCTGACATCCGTGGAAGAATGATAACGAAGTTAATTACAAGTTTATCTTCTGGATACATGCATTTTTAAGAAATCGTCTTTGAGAATTAATCTTCTAAGTATTTTGGAATTTGTAGAGGTAGTAAGAAATATCTTAAAAGCAAGTAAACAACTACATTTCATTATCAGTTATTTCATTGTTATTAGCTTTTTTTCAGCTAGTCAGAAAATAGATGATTTTTCCGAACTCTTTGGTATGTATCACTCAAAAATGGATACTGTAGTTGAAGATAGGGAGGGTTTTAAATTTTTGAATTTTAGATTAAAGTAAGCAGTTTAATGCTCTGAATTTCAGCTTGGCAATTTCTAGATATTGGTGGTGGCGTTAAAAAAGGGATGCAAATTAATATTTAAAGTATTAGGACGTCTTATCATTTGACACTAAAGGTAACACCAGCCTGTCTGCTCATTAAATCTAATAACATTGAACAAGAAATTGATACATATTCATAAAATATTAGGTACTTGTATGTATTTTGATCATTTCTTCACTAAGACATTTATTGAGAAATTCTTGCAATATATATCAATCAAAATATGGTCTTAAAAAAGTCTTAAATGGATGGCTGTCGTGATCCACAAATCAGTGACTTACGGCTGACTTAGATTTTTGCCCATTTATGTAGTCAAGACCCAATTGTAGAAGATAAAACGAAAAACCGCATTTTGTGATAGTAAAATCCCACTAATCCCACTAATTGTAAAATCCCACTAATGCAAACTCTAGAAACAGGGATTTAAAATTCGTGCGATTTAAAAAAATAATGCATTAATTATTCTTACTAAGCATTCATTTGCACAAAAATGAGTTCATTTGCTACAGCGAGCAGTAAATTGCATATATTATTGTTTTGGAACAAGCGATATAAGGATATACATAATCAATATGTAGGTAGATATTAATATATTCAATTAATTTATTACAATATATTTAATATTAGAAATATGAAATGCTTTATTTTATTGCAGATGATACTTTCATGCGAGACAAAATTACATTAAATGTAGTAAAACAATGAAATATTTGAATATTTTTAGTATTTATATGTATTAAAGCATTTACATTGAGTTTTAACTGTCACCCATTCCCACAATGCTGTTGTAGAATTTTGAAATTCGGCTCATATTCTTCGGCTTGTTCTACTAGCGAAATAAAAAAAAAATGACGTGAAATTATCAAGCTATTCAAAATAAAAAGAAAGTAAATAAAAAAACAATAAAATAATTGAACGAAAAATTGTTTTTTTTTTCCTTTAAATTCTACTTAATGCAGTTATTATGACACCTGCAAACTACAAACTCTGTATTCAAATTCTCTTTTTCGCCATTTTTTTCATTTGCTTTATCAATTAATTTTGTCTAATTTCATAATACTTTTATTTACGATGTGCATATTTGATTCGAAGAAAGAACGTTTTTGGTTAATGAATTTTAATTAAAACTCGTTTTTATTAGGTAATTTTTATTAAAACATTAAATTCAAAATAAAATAATTTTTTTTGTCTATTTCTCATTTTCATCCACAAAGATTTACACAACCTTTGTTGAAAATCAAAAGAATATCGTGTTTCTTAGAGTTCACTCAATTAAATGCACTTTTTTCAATTTGTATTACAATCGTGCACCCAAAAATTGTTACAATTCCTAACCACTTGTCATTAAATAATACAGTAGGGCGTCACTGAAAAAGATACAAAAGATAGAGTCGTTCGAAAGATATAATTTTTCATTTGCGTTCTTCGAAGTAGTTATATTACATCTGGAAAGATTCAAAAGAATTAATATTTCAGACGATAATTTTCCACTATGTGGGTAAATAATTCTTTTCTTATTGCTGTAAAAGGCAACATATGTGCCCTAGGTGCTGTGGGTGGATACAACTTAACCTTTCAGGTGCAGTAGAAATGTTGGGAGGTTAGCACTTCTATTACAGGTGTTTGCGTGTGACACTTGATACCCGTTTTATTCTGCCACCCACGTTCGAACACTCGATGGGCGCACGCGTCCCAGAGAAGTGACCTTGTGACATAAGACTGCAAAGCCTGTTTGTTGAATGGTTACGGTTAATTGTTTTCGCATTTTTTTTTCTTTCTGCACTTTGACCTGGGACTGTAAGATGTCGAACTTCTGTAAAAAAACGAAGTGTTGCGAATTAGCAGGTTCTTTATGGAGCTTTCCTAAATATTAAATCACGCCTTGCACTGCAATTTCATAAAATGACCCCCCTCCTCCTTGTAAGACTTTTTTCTCAATGCATCGAAAAGCGTGAGCACAATGATTGTTTCAGATTTCCTCTCGAAACCTCTGTCACATTTTTGCGAAACGAGAAAAGGAAGGACAAGGAGAAATAATTTTCGCAACTTTAATACAGAAATCGCTGCTTGTAGTGGTCACAGATGTAACGACCAATCGGTTAATCTGATTAAGACAGCGTAGAATTCA
>JAPMOR010042979.1:0-28566 GCA_026543865.1 Argiope aurantia
AGTTCTGAACCGGATACTCGGGAGTGTACTGTATAAGGAAGCTCATAATTGTGAACCGGATACTCGGGAGTGTACTGTATAAGGAAGCTCATAAATCGTAGATCAAACCTTAAGTATATATCAGACATACAAAAGCAAATAATTTTTACCATTTAAAGTGAGGTACGTATAGAATGGAGAATCATCACATGGTTTCTTTCAATTAAGTAAAATAAATATGTATATGCCATAAACATGTGTAAGAGCTCATGTTACGGTTTTTCTTAGCATTTAGTAACAGTGTAAATTGTTATTGCTTGCATAGTTGACATTTAAAAGTTGTCGTATGATTTACGAACCACCTGTAAATGTGAAAAATTTTATACATAATGTTAAAAATTCGAGACCTTTAATTCTTCATGTGTATGAATACATGCATCTCCTTCAAATATGACCAGAAAGGTGTGTAGCAATATTTCGCTCGATTCGTGTTAATGACTTAAGACAAGTGATCTGCTGTGTGCGGATATTTTATGTACACTTAATCTTCTGAGTTTCGTCAATTATGGACTTATTGATGACGCTGGAATTTAGAGGTATACTGAAAACTACACGTATTTATTCATAAAGATTGGCCATGGTAGACTTATGGTAATGTTCGACTTCTGGGTTGCTGGATTTGATGATGATGAGAAAAAAAAAAAAAGACATCTTCTATAAAGAAGTAAAGCATCTATAGCAAGAAATACATTATGTACAGCTGGTTTATGGTCATTAAATTCACCAAAATTGGCCACTGATGTGGTACTGAAGTTTAAAAGTGGCTAAAATTACGTTAATTTATTCATAAAGTTTGGTCACGGTAACCTTGTGGTAATGTTTGAAATCTAGGTTGAAGGATTTCGTGTTGATGACTCGGATAGAAAAGCCCATTGTTGCAGATTCTTTAAATTGCAGCATTGTTGCAGCAATTTCTTTCTGTTAAAGCAGATTCTTTATGCTCATTAAATCCATCAAGATTCGCCATTGGCCCTCCCACTGATTAAAGACCGGCTAAAAATGAAGCGAATTTATTCATAAAGAGTGGCCATCGTGGCCTTGCAGTAATGTTTGAAATCCGGATTAAAGGATTTCATGCTGATGATTCAGATCAAGAAATTCATTGTATATAGGTGCTTTATACTCATTAATTCCTCCGAGATTAGCCGTTGGCCCTCCCACTGATGTGGTACGAAAGTTTAAAAATAGTCTACAAATGACATGTATTTATTCATAAAGTTTGACCCTGGTGACCTTGCGGTAATATCTAGCTTCTGGATTGATGGATTTTGTGTTGATGACTCGTATCAAGAAATCTATTGCGGACAGATGTTTTGTGCTCATTAAATTAATCGAGATTGACCATTGGCCCTTCCACAGATGTGATATGGAAGTTTGGAGATCCATCCCCAAATAGTATAGAACAGGGATGGCAAAACAATGGCACACGTGCCATTGATGGTACATGACACAATATTTTGGGCATGCCACTGATCAAAACGGTTTGCATTTTAATTCAAAATAATAAAGTTTCCTATGAAGTGTTACGAACAAACGCGAGTGATCTGTCGCAATGCGCATAACTCTACCCTATTTCATGCATGGAAAAAAAAAAATCGGGCAACATCTTTGGTTCGCGCCGTCACGCACTCTGCAAAGAGAGTGTGAATTCATTATATGCGAGCTCCGCAGTAGTTTCAATTCGTATTGTTAGAATTATACTTTTTAATTCCGAAGGGCGAATTTGGAATCATCACTATGAGCACACTTGTATGTTAACGTCTTGCTTTAGTTAAGTGATGGGCTACAATTGCTAATGATACAAAGTTGTTTACGCATAGCGTAGTCAATTTGTATATTTTGAAGTTTATTTGTGTTATATTTACAATTTTTTACTGTTATTTAACATGACAAATTCAACAAAAGAACAAAAAGTGCAAGATAGTAAGTGTAACAGAGAATTTCAAACTTGGTGGACAGAGAAATGTGGCATGCTAAGTAAGTCAACCATCTAACTCTCCGACCCTCCCGAAGGCACACGGATTTAAACCATAGAACTGAATGACCGGACCGCCGCTAAAGCAATTGGCGGCAACTGTGGTTGAGTCCTAAGGGCCATCACTGGCCACGGTACAACCCTTCCCGTAGGAAGTACGTCCCGTCATAGATGGGAGGAGTTAGATTCCCTACCTATTAGTGTTCCCTCCAGGGTGGCGAGATCCAACAACCATACCGGAAGCATCTCATCCTCATTTCGAGGTGCCCCCGGGGGTTTCGGCATGCTAAGTAAAGGCGACAAAGCGGTGTGCATTTTATGTTCTGGAACAGTGGTATGTAGAACATCATCTGTAAAACGGCATTTTGAAACAAATCTCAAATCCTTCTGCCAAAAACGCGAATCAGAGCAAAAAGAATTAATTGCAAGGGCAAAAAAAGATAGAAATAAACAGTCGATTTCTGTTGATAAATATGTTAGCAAAAATTGTCATACAAGCGCGGAAAGTTACTCGGCTGCAAATGTCATTGCTTGGCTTAGTAAATCTTTTCAAGAGGGAGAGTTTTTGAAGGAAGCCTGGTTAGCATGCGCGTCCTCACTTTTCGATGATTTTGATAATAAAGAGAAGATAATTCAGCGCATCAATGATATTCCTCGGTCTAGAAGATAAATGACAAAAAACAATGACATCAAGTCCGCTCCTTTTATATCTTGACGAAAGTACTGACCTCACTAAATCTGCACGTTTAGCTGTTTTTGCTCGATATTGTGTAGGAAACATTATTAAGGAAGAATTAATTGCGATAACATCGTTGCTAACAACTACAAAGGGCACAGATATTTGTTCAACGGTTAAAAATTCGCTT
Source organism: Argiope aurantia (assembly GCA_026543865.1). Lineage (NCBI taxonomy): Eukaryota > Metazoa > Arthropoda > Arachnida > Araneae > Araneidae > Argiope > Argiope aurantia. The sequence continues at coordinate 2,881 of JAPMOR010042979.1, forward strand.
GCTGAGAAAGAAATTGATTTGAAAAAAATTGTTTCAGTAACAACTGATGGTGCTCCAATATGGTGGTCAAAAAAAGTGATTTCAGTAGTTTATTTTAAACAGTCGTAGGACATTCGATTCTTGAATTCCACTACATTATTCACCAACAAGCCTTGTGTGCTAAGAGTAGTTTAACATCTCTTGTTAATGTAATGACGTAAGTGACAAATATAGTCAACCACATATCGCCGCAGACTTTAAATAAACGAAAATTTGTTCCTTTGTTGTATGAAGTCAACTCGGTCTAAAATGGCTTACTGATGTATTATATTGTTCGCTGCTTGAGCTTCAAAGGTTTCTTCAAAGGTACTTCAAAGGTTTGTTGAGTGTTTGGAAGAAATCAGACTGTTTCTTCGAAATGAGGGGGAAATTGAACAATATCCACAGTTGTTGGATGTTATATGGCTTTCAAAATTGATGTTTTTTACAGACATATGCCAGCATTTCAATGAATTAAATGTAAAGCTTCAAGGAACAAATAAAACAATTATCGCCATGATTATTATCGCGGATCTCATGCGTTCTTTTGATGCTAAACTGCATGTTTTCAGAAACGATATTATTACAGGACACTTCAAGAACTGCCCAAACTTGAAAAAAAAAATAATCAAAGATTTAGATGTATTTGAGTTACCAGACAAAGAAAAAGTTATTGAGGAATTTATTTTTGTAATTGATTCTTTAATCAAGGAATTTTCATCGAGATTTTCACAGTTCAAAGAATTACAGGAAGCATAAACAGGTTTATTATGTAACCTGATGTGACTTCATTTGACAAACTGAATTTGTCCCAATTCGATTGATTGGAAATTGAAGAATTTGAAATGCAACTGATTGAATTCCATTCCACTTCAATATGGATTCAAAAATATATTGAAACAAGGAAAAGGTTGGAATTGATTGAAGCAGAAAGTTTAACAAGCAATATAAGTAAAAATGCCAGTAATAAAAATTTGGAACCATGGAATTCGATTCCAGACACATTTAACTGTTTGAAGAAGCTGGGTCACGCAATTTTAACCATATTTTCATCTACCTATGCCTGCGAGTCATTATTTTCAAAGATGAATAACATTAAAGACTCGTTTAGAATACGTTTGGCGTGCATCCAAATCAGCGTGCATTCTGCGAAAAGTAACATCTTACAACCCTAATATTAATTATTTGTCATCTGTAATCTGCAACAACAGAAGTCACACTAATGTTACTTTAGTTTGAATTATACGTATAACTAAAACATTTGCTACTATATAAGGCAAAATGTATTTTTTCGTAGTATATAAAGAGTTTTTAGTTGTTAGTACTTAGTTTTATTATTTTTTCAATAAGCAGAATTCAAAATTATTTGATGGCACGTCTATACCTCATTAAACATTTCTTTAGAAAAAATGACACGTTGATCCTTAAAGGTTCGCCACCCCTGGTATAGAACTTCGTTCGTCCTGATACATCCTTCCTCGTTCTCCTTCGATACAAGAGGCTAATCTAACTAAATTAAATTGGACTCTCTCCTTTTTGAAACACCCTTTAAAATAAATGGTCAATTCCGATATCTATCTGGCTATCGAAGAATAGTCATTTTCTTGCTTCAAAACGAAACATTAATAAAACTTAGATAAAATTTCACCTTCATGTCGTTTGTCAAATCTGATATAACTTTTCACAGCACAAAAATGAAAAAAAGATGATTCAAAATTTGATGAGTAATTTTGTTGCAATAAATGAGTGAAATTTAAAATACCGAAATTCAAAGTTCGGCTGCAACAACTTATTCCGAGAAGTATTCAAATTTCTTGTAATCAAAAAGTAACAATAAAAAATGGCGATGATAATCGTCATGAATGAAAGGTTTTGGAATTTAAGATGTCAGCATCACATGGAGGAAAATTGCTTAGTCAATACAAGGTCGACTTTTCTTTATATTAAATATTTCATAATCGATATTTCATCGGCTCTATCTCAATCCGTTGACCTTAGTTCTGATTCAGATGAAAAATTCAAATATATCATTCATGCTGATTTTTTTTTATTAATTAGTTTGCATGTGTATGAAAAAGTTTAGATTTTGAAGCAGTTTTTAATGTAAAAAAAAAAATCAATATTTGTCTTTTAAAAAAAATCAAGAATACGACCTTGCTAATGTTTCCTATAGCAGTAATGAAAGTATATAGTTAACTATTTTTAATATGATTATATTGTGGTGGTGTTATGTAGAGTGTTGTTTAAAGCACTTCATCGCTATTAGAAAAATAAACTCTTTATTTCACAAACAACTATCATAACATCACCGCTTTGCGCACGTAAACATAGAACGGGGATTCCCCGGGCGAAGTATTAATATAGATTGTATTAGGGAAAGTAGATAGGTAGCGCTTTAGAATAACATGAATGCAAGATGGCGCTACGATCACTACAATATCTTAGGAAGTCTAATTTTAAGAATATTTTTATGCACATTTATTTAGTTTGACTGTTTTCTGCTTATACAAATACAATTTTGTTATTGATTTTTCACCTTACTTTTTAATGTGCTAGAGGATGGAATTCTTCCAAAATTACATTTTTTTTATAACAGTACCTTATTTTAATATTTCCAAAACTTAATTATAAGTGAATCGATATTTTTTTGTAAAAATTAAATTGATACACAGGACGCCATCTGGCTGTGAATTCCAAAAAAATTCGTTTCAAGATTGCATGATGTTAATAATTCTGGATTAAGTAACTCATGAATAAAAAATGTAAGATTAAAAAGTAGAAAAACATTCAAATAAAAAAAAATATTCCATTTATTATATAATAAAAATGTGATTTAAAAAATTAAACTCAAGAAATTTATTTTTTATATTTTAATTAACATTTTTACATTGCATTTTTGAGCCCAGTGAGGATGAAATTTTTCAATAGAGTTTCCACTCAATTCTTCATGAACTTGAGTTCTGAAATTTTATGCAAATACTTTTAGACGATAAACATAATATTTTTTTAATTTGAAACCTCTTAATTTCAATTAATATATTGATTAGGCTTAAAATTAATTACACACAGTTGATATCATTTAGATATTATTTTCTGAATTATTAAATTTTAGATTGTTTAATATCTGAAGGCATGAATTATGAAATGCTCAAAAGACTAAGAGGTAGGAAATAATAAAAAATAAAAATGTTTCACGTGCAGTTAAAAAATAGGAAATAATATTTTGCTCATCCAAAAACCACGTGATGTCAGGAAGAAATGACAACACAAATGCAACATTAAGTACAAATTCTCAATCATTTATTAAAAATTAAGGTATATTATAATGTGATTAAAATTCCAGTTTATTTCGAATATTTTTGTTAGAATCACATGTTTTAGCGCTTTTATTTTGATATTAACATTTTAAATAAAGAAATGATTAAAGTAAGAAAATGACAACGAATAAAAACATAGCAATTTAAAATTCAGTTTGTAGAATATTAATATTATTGACGTGAAACATTTATAGGGTGTGACAAAAAAATCGGACAAAGTTATTACATCATATTGGGTTGTTCGGAAAGTAATTTCGTTTTTTTTTTTTTTTTTTTTTTTTTTTTTTTGTGGAAATGAAAGACAGTTTTCGTATAATAAACAAATACTTTATTAAATTATATATTGGACTTTCTGGTTCAACACCTTTTGCCATCTTTCTGGTAGTAGCATCATTCCACGCTCATAAAATTTTTGGTCTTTGCTGCCAAAAAACGGATCGAGGTGGTTTTTGACCTCCTCATTTGAGGTGAAGGTTTTACCGCCTAAAAAATATTGAGCTAACCAGTTCTGGCACTGGCGTACTGTCAACACACCTTCTCCATACACATCGGTCCATTTCTTTCTGGCTTGAACAGCATTTTTACCCTTTCTGTAGTAAAACAGTAAGATATGTCGAAAATGCTGCTTATCGCTCTCCATATTTAAAAGGGCACCAACCGAAAACTACAGCGTCGAATGAATTGGAATTTTTCACACACAAGCCTTGCTATATGAGCTCTCAAAGCATATAAAAATGATACGGCTTAAATGTGAAGTGGGGTGCAAAAAAATGCAATTAAATCCCCTGTCGGGAAAAAACGAAATTACTTTCCGAACAACCCAATAGAATAGAAGTTAGAAGTCTTTTTAATTTGTGTTCCTTCCTTCTTGTCTACCACTTCAATTATAAGATATTTTATAATGTATCTTTTAATTTACGTATTATTTCTTTGCCTTTTTTTACACTGTGCCTCGGAAAGTAGTGTCTGATTATATATATCTTTCCAAAGAGCCTGGCAATGATAATCGACATCCAGGAAGTGAACGTTAACATATGGTGAACACTTTTAATAGCCACAAGCCTATCATAAAAGTGAGTTAATGAAATTCGTTGACTTCCATGTAAAAGATCGCTCGTGAACTGGGAATAAGGAACCGATCAGTGCAACGAATGGCAAAAACAGAGCTTGGATTGAAGCCTTACAAGTTCCAAAAAGTTCTGCTTCTCACTGAATAAAACAAACTAGTGTGGTTCCAAAGATGCCGAAACGGGCCGCAAGTCAACTCTGGGAGTCAATTCCTTCTCACTAATGAGAAGCTCTTTACCGTCCAAAAGCTCGTAACTCCTAGAACTGTAGATCTAGCTTGAAGACGCCACAAGCACTTCAGCAATTGTTGCACATCGCCAACATCCAAAGTCGGTCATGGTCTGGAGGGGAATTTGCTCAAGCGGTAAAATACCTTTGATTTTTGTGGATGAGGGCGTTAAAATAAGTCAGAAAGTCTATCAGTGAGACATTCTAGAAGGTGTTGTGTTTCCTTAGGCCAAAACGCACTTCGGCAATGTAAAGTGGACGTATCAACAACAGTCCGCATCAACTCACAAGGCTAAATAGACAGAAGAGTGGTACAAGGAGCCTTTTCCAAAAGTGATATCATCTAGAGAAGGGGGGATTCCCAACCCCATGATTAGATTGTATGGTCCATTTTGGAGCTTAGGGCTTGAACTAAACTACACAAAAGTTTGAACTCTTTAAATAAATGGCTTTGGTTGAAATGGGATAGATTAAAAGTAGAAGACTTGCGGCCCAAAATGAACATTTCAATAAGTATTTCCACCTCTGAATCACTGCAAAAGGCTGCCACTTTGAAACCAATTATATTTATTAATTAGTAAAAGTATACTCTTATTATTATTTATTAAATTTGTTTCATTTATTTATTTTTAATTAATTTATATTAAAAATTGTTTTTATGCCACAACCTATATATATTGTTGCGAAATTTCCTTTACCGGGGTTCGTTTGGATAGTGGGAGTGATATGGTGTGGAGAACGCTCAATCAGCAGGCAGAAGTAGAATAAAAACAACGACGTTTATTTACACGAAGACACACAGGACAGCACAAAGCGACAACTATATACAGCACAGAAGACGATTATCTTCACCCGAGACGTGTAGCATACGACAGCACACACAGCACCATACAACCAGAATCTACTGCAGACAGTAGCGCACAGCTCAGTTCAGCACGAGCTTGACTCCGTCGCTGCTCACCGTCGTTTCCGCCTTCTCCGCTCCGTCTTCGGACTACTCCGTCGTCTCGACTACTGGCTTCGTCGTCGTACTCGGCTCGGACTTGACTCTCTGGCAGCCGCAGCCCCTTTTATAGGTCTCAGGAGGCGGGGCTAGAAGCCTCTCAACCAATCACGAACGTTCGAGGCGTATCTCGGTTCCTACTGGACGGATCGGGAAAATTCTCAAAGTTTCGGGTATTATCTATTTTGGCGCCAAAGTCGCCAAATTCGTCGCCAAGTCTCCAAATGGTCGCCAAGTTTGTCGCCAAGCTCTGGGACCTCCGACGCGCTAGTCCCATTCAGATGACTGTAAAACTTTCTTTCTATTGATGGAACAAACTATGCTGGGAAGCCGAATTGCAGGTTTGTAACAATATAGTGTATGTGTTTGTATGTGTGTGTGTGTGTGTTTGATTTTTATAGAAAATCTAAAAGGAAGTTTCTCTAAGTAATTAGACAACAAAATAAGCATGAGGTTTAAAATCAAAACAGTTAGACAGTTGATCCTTACATATAAATGCCTTGTTTTAAAAATACAGGAATTCGGAAAAACTGTTTTTTTTTTAATTGCACACACTTAATGGATGTTAATTACTTATCTTTTGTACAGCAGAACCAAACAGTATACGTTGAAATATTATGAATTTCGAACTTGAATGATATAAAGCGAATTTTTTTTCTATAACGACTACACTCAAATTTATGTAGTATTTTTGAAGTCTGAATAATTTATACATGTAATAAATTATTCTCCAGCAAAAGGCGGTGATTGAATTTTTAATTTTGATTAATTTATATCAGCTTTAAAAAACTTTCCACCTATTGGTGTGGTTTCATATCCTTTAAGGAAACTATATCGGCGTGAGAGATATAGGAAATACCTCTTATTATTTTTAATTATTAAAAGAATAATATATATAATTTTAGTGAAAATTCTTTAATATGGAATGCAGAAATATTTGTAATTCCATAATGTGAAACATGTGTTTCTCACTATAGAGGATATCCATTCTAGTTGGAGTACAATAAGTATTTTTTTTTAACCATTAGACATAAGTATATATTTCCAATAAAAAATTAATGACATGCAAAACTAAATGATATGAATAATCATATTCTATATGGTTCAGTCAATAAATATATTATTGAGAAAATCTCAAGTTTTTTAATACGATCTCTTATTATTATTAGTTATATTTAGTAACATATTTTTTGACAAATTTATAATTTAAAGAAAAAAGTTTAACCCTTTTGCCACGAAAACCGATATGCTATATAATACCGAATTTCACTAATAACGTTTTAATGACTGCCCTGAAGAATATTAAATAATTCATTCATTCGTTTTCTTAGTATAAGGAATATCAAGACTGCATAACGTGGCCAATTTTGGTCATTGAATAATGGTTCTTCTCTTGTGTAGGGGATAATTACGTGGTAAATAAATTATTGAATTTGACTAATAGAACCGGGGAGAGCATAAAAAATCAGGCTTCATATTTTTTCGACAAGTTGTTTGCTGACTCAACATGAAATATTATTTTAAAAACATTTTTTCTACTGAATGTATATATATTTCTCTGACAGTTGAGAAAATAATTCTTGTTCCATGATTTGACTGAATATATTGCATTTTCAATATAGAAAATTTTCTACAATGAATATCTTGGGTGGTGATTAAAAAATACTACCTATCATATAATAATAATAATATTCTTCATTGGAGCTTTAATAAGAAAAGTTTTTTACTCATATTAGTAAATGCAATTGCACGGTTAGTCCGGAATTGTTCTGTCAAATAAAGATATAAGTTCATTTATTTAAACAAAAATTTAAAGGCTCCAAACTGTCTGAGAATTTCGTCATACTTTGTGCATGGTGAAAGAATCTTTCATAACACCCTAGAGTGCAAATTAGATTTAGACTGCAATATTTCACACGTAGTTCGATTACTAGTTTCACTAAAACAATTTTTTCAAAATTTTAATTAGATTTTTAATAAAAAACTAATTGAAAATTTTTCCTCTATCACTTTGGAGTATATTGCAGCACAAAAATAATTCTTACACCATTTTAGTTTTCTAGGGACATTATTTTTTCCCACCCCCTCCTAATTTAATCACTTTTTAAAAACGTTTTGTACATGATGTATTAATAAATGGTGAAAATTTCAAAAGTGGCGTGATTCCTTTTTTTTTCCCCAAAACATTTTGAATCGTAAAATGTAACATTCCCTTTAGTAAAACACTAGGTAGATAAGAAACTTTAAGAAATTTTGTTTTCAAACAGATGTTAGATTCTCAGAAGATATTTTTAGAAATGCACCAGAAACTTATCAGAAAAACATTTTTTTTTAAATATTTCAACAATCTGTAAAACATTATTTAAAAAAAAAAAAACTGGAAGGAAAATAACAATGCACGGGAAACAATTACTGGCAAGAAAAAATTATTCATAAAAAAAAATTGCGTGCGTCAATGTGTGAGTCAAAAATTACGAGAAGCATGACCATTGCACATCCCCGCATCCTTCAATGAAATAGGTAAATTTCGATGGCCTCGCTTATCCTCAAGCCTTAATTCCATTTAGACAAGAATCTCTGGGAAGACTTTTAGATAGACATCATACAAACTAATTTAAAATCTCTATGCAGCAAAAATTTTTATATTTCTTGCAATCAAGTAAAATAATAGATATTTCTGAAATGACTAACGCCAGGTAAAGTGCATCGTCATTAACAGTGGCGCAGAAATTTACCTATAAGAGCTAGTGAGAAACAGTTGTTTCATTCAGATTAGCTCCTACAGTCAAAAACTCCCAAGCTCAAAAGGTAAAATCGGTTTCTTATCATTTCTTCTATGCTATGGTTTTTCTTAAGTTTTTTTTGGCGTTTATAAAGCTTGATTTTAACATTAAATTGATTCTATAAAAACCTATTTTGACTAGGCAAATATATACATCCTTGATTAATTTATGAGTTCTACGCTTTTCTCGTTTTCTCATATTTTACAATGAAATTGAATTTAAAGCGGTTTATATTTTTTTTATCAATGATTATGTGTACTTAACGCAAATAATTCAATTATTGCAAATATATCTATGTATATGTGTGTAGTGATATCTCTTAATCTAATTTAAAACATATTTAATTTCTTAATTTTTATCTTAAATGAGTCTATGTTAATTTCATTTTAAGATAATCTCTTATTTCCTGATCCAATCATCACATTTTTTTTAATTAATTCCACACGCGCTCTAGAAAATTGATATTTTTTAGCATTTTTAGCATTTTATGAAGCACCGAGCGAAGGAATATAAATTCGTAATTCTTACATTGTTGTTTTAAATATACCTAAGATTTCCTTACTTAAATTTACATGTGGAAAAGAAATCCCTATGAGAATCTCATGGTAAAATCCTTGAATGGACAAGTTTCCGTCTCTTTTTGTGTTGTGTCACAATGTAGACTGATATACCTCTTATCACTTTTTTTTTGTACAAATTATGCCTCCAGGAATGAAATAAATTTAAGTTAAAATTTAAAATTTTCATTTTTTTTGTTATTGTTAAAATATGCTTACACACACAAATATACATATATAGTGTAAACTTAACTTCGCAGATGCTTAGCACAAAAGAAGAAATTTTTGGAATTAATTTCATTTTTTTTTCTTGCATTAGAGGTATTAGTTGTGCATAGAGATTTGGATCAGAAAATAAGAGAAAATTGTTGAATGAAATACCATTGACTAACTTAAAATAAAAATTAGGAAATTAATTAGAATCCAAATAAAATTAAGAGATATTATTATATATGTAATTAAAAACGTAAAAATTTATTTTCGAATTCTTTTAGAATAAAAGTATAATCTAGAACAAATTTTTGAATTCTTCTCTTCAAAAATATGATGGCATATATTGACTAGTTTAGCTTAGTTACTAAAAACTTTCTTATTAACTAATAAAACATTTTATATTTTACATAAGTAGCTGAACTGTCAGATCATTTTGAACTGTCAGATCATTTTCTCATTTTCAAGCCACACTAGAATATTTTGGAAAGAGTTAATTAATTTTGAGCAATGATCAGTGGACAAGAACAACACCTGAGTCAGCACCTTTTTCCTAAATACCAATTTTACAAAGATCTGTAGAAAGACGTTTGACCCTTATACATTCTCCATCTTCGAAATACACGAATATAATTGATATTGGAGAGAATTGGTCTCAAACCCGTGACACTGGTAACCGCAGATCGAGACTCTGATTAAACTTCCCAAGGATCCTTAAGTAATTCAAATCTCGGTAGTCTCTTTCCCCCTTTTTATTCCCTCCCCCCCAATATTTTTTTTATCTGCTTAAATTTAATCTTAGGTAGATTTAATTTTAAGTAGATTTAAGAAGTAAATTTTGATAAATTGAAATAGAAACCGCTCAGTTGCAAATATTTTCCTAAAAAATTGATTTGAGTCTATCGCGTCTAAAAAGGGATCAAATAAAATTTAAAACTAATTTTAAAGGAAGTAATAAAGAAAATTTGCATGCAATTTTTCTTAACTCAATCTGAATAATGTTTGATAATGGGATCGAACATTTTTTTAAATAATAAAACAACATATTTTTTTAGAATTTTAAAATAACATAATATGAAATTTGCAAATATTAATTAATTAGGAGCATTACTAGAATAATGTTAATTTTTATATTATTTGATTTTAATTGGAATAAGTTCGATTTACAGCCTGTATAGTTAAATTAAAGTACAAAAATAACTTTCAAAATTCTACAAAACAATGTCGAAGGCTAAAGACCTCTTAAAGTGTGAAGAGCCCTAGAACAGTTGCCTATCTTACCTACTGAATAATCCGATTCTCCGAGTCTTTATTATATGTTAAAAAATTGTTCATTTATGAACCTTTCCGATGGATTAATTTTGTTTCTGATCCCTCACAGATGCAGTCTCTTCGATTTGTGATGTTCGCAGCTATTATGTGCTTGTTCCTGAGTGCTCGCGTCAGCGCTCAGCACGTAGAAATGAACACAGACGATAACGGAAACACCCAGATGTGCCTGATGGTGCCTGACCAGATGATGAGCATGGTGGACTCAGTCTGCAAAATGATGAATTGGGGATAATGCATACCTATATTCGATAGAAACCGATCATGTATTGTTGTAGACTGCACTTGTATACTCTAGGAAAATAAAGAAAATTGCATCTTCATGTGAAATTTGGGGTCTGTATGTGTTATTTGTGACACTGATCATTCAGGGAAATAATTGGAATAGTATTCTATATTGAAACAATTTAACAAATAATGTTAATTCCTTTAATATTAATGTATTAATACATCTAATATTTCCCAGATCAGTAAGCTTAAACTTTTAACTTCTTACTTTTAAAAGTAAAATAAATTTTCCCAGATGTATGTATAGTTACAAATTTTCTGTTTGTATTTCAACGAGTCATTGAATAGAATTTAAATCTTGGAAATGAATTTTTAATATTCTCTTATAAATTATTAAATGTAATCACAATTTCTTTTTAATTTCAAAAGTATTTGAATTGTGCCAACTAATTAAAATGACTATTTTTAACCTTTATTTTTCCGTTTTTAATTCTTTTCAATGTCTCGTGTATCTGACAGTTTTCCTCAAAAAATAAAAAAAAAAAACCTATTTATGAAATAATCTAAATTTTAATTATAAAATGAAAAAAATATATTTGTAAAAACTAGAATTATTTACTACGCCAAAACCTGAATATTTCGTGCAAATAAATGGATATTATCAAAATTATAAAATTTTCTGTTAAGCTGTTTAAAACGTTTAAACATTGAAATGTACCAGATTTAAATAATAAATATAAAATATTTATTACGTAAATCTATAAAATAAAGTATGTAAATATTATAAATAAATAAAATATTTCTTGGAATTTCACCAAGTTCACACATATGTGTCCTCAAAAATTGCAAAGATGAATGAATCTTAAATCAACATGTTAATTGCCAAATTCATTTATTTTTAAGGAAATATACGAAAGGTGATCGCTGAACACTTGACTAGCAATGGTTTCAAAGGGGTTGGGGTGTTTTCTTTGGCTATCGTAAGTTTTTAAATGATTTAAAATAGTTACCTCACAATACTATGCAGGATTAATATAATCTATTTACACTTTAAAAAGGCTGCGGTGGCCTGGTGGTAAGGTCTCGGCTTGTGAGGCGTAGGGTTTCAGGTTCGTGACCCGATTCCACCGAAGAACCGTCGTGTAAGGGGATCTGTTGCACGTTAAATCCGTCGTGCCCACTGGTGTAGTGTGGAGAGGGGGGTGCCAACTCAGGTGTCGTCCTCGTCATCTGACCGCGGTTCAAAATTATGAGGTCCGTCCCAAAATAGCCCTAGTGCTGCTTTACAACGGGACGTTAATATAACTAAACTAAACTTAAACTTAAAGAACGGGTTAGAGATTAATTTAATCTGTAATTAACTTGTGGAGATTTTATTTCAAAGCGGTTTAATAATGAAATAAGCAAAGGAAAATAATTTCGAACTGAAAAAGCAATTTATAATAAAGAAATAGTTTAGAGAAAGGCAAATAAAATTTTGGTAGAAAAATCCATTCAAAAGTACAGCAATATTTATTGAAGTCAAGAATTTATTCCATCTCATAGTGTAAGGCTATCCACTTTCACTTAATATTTTACTTATCAAATCCTTGTGGAAAATAGAAAACGTATCAATATTGAATTAAAAACATGGCAAAATACAAGCTAAATAATATTTTCAATTAATGAAAAATTGCTCGAATTCCAATAATATAATATTCAAGTTAAAAGTTTATTAATTTTTCTTTAATTAAATTGCACGGTATACTTCCTTTCATGGCTTCCTTACATTTAGGGTCCTTTTTAACTATCTATTTTTTTTGTAAATCAGAACAGAAAATTTCCATAATATTTGTTGAATATCTTTTAATCATTCACTCAGAATGTAGAGCAGAGCTCGTTTACTTTTTATTGAAGTATGTTTTTATCGAAATTTCTCTGATCATTCTGAAAAAATAGTCCTAAAGGATCGTTAATACCCTAAAAGGGTCATTAATAAATCATCCTTCCATATTTTTAGTTTGCTATGTTGAAATATAAGAATCAAATATCAGGTTAAACTTTTATATGATATATATATTTTAAATCTCAGTCCTGAAGAGAGCGGAATTTTAATATTAGCTATCATTCTGATACTTCGATCAGAGAATATTTAACCTACGCCCATATTTTTAATTTGACTGGTTGAAATATTTCAACCATTTTAAAGCCAAAGTAAAGTTTTTATATATGTATTCAAATGATTCATTCGCCACCCTACATTAAATTATTGGGATTAGTTTCCCTGAGGTCGTGGATATAGAAATTTATTCCCACCACATTTTCCCTTTTGAAATTTGAAGCTAGGAAATCAAATTTCAGAGCATTCGGTGTATTTGTTAGATATTATCTTGCGATTCAGTCTCATCTACCCCGAAAGGGTAAGTATAGGAGTAAAGTATCTGAGATAAATATGGAAAAAGATTTACCCTACCATATCCCCCCCCTGGGGGCACCTCGAAATGAGGATGAGATGCTTCCGGTATGGTGGTTGGATCTCGCCACCCTGGAGGGAACACTAATAGGTGGGGGATCTAACTCCTCCCATCGATGATGGGACGTACTTCCTACGGGAAGGGTTGTACCGTGGCCGGTGATGGCCCTTAGGACTCAACCACAGTTCCCGCCAATTGCTTTAGAGGCGGTCCGGTCATTCAGTTCTATGGTTTAAATCCGTGTGCCTTCGGGCGGGTCGGAGAGTTAGATGGTTGACTTACCCTACCATATCTTGTGTTTGAGGTTGAAAAAGAATCAAATTTCCGAATAGTCGGTGTATTTGTTAGATATGATTCTAAGATTCAGTCTCACCTACCCAGAAAGGGAAAGTATAGGAGTAAAGTATCTGATATAAGTATAGGAGAAGATTTAACTCTACAGTATTCTGGGTTTGGGGAGGTTGAAACAGGATAAATTTCAGAACTGTCGATCCTATTATTATCTGTATTTATACGACTATACTCCATTCTAACGGGTAGGATACGAACTGGAAGTAATTGTCATTTGGAATCTTTTATTGAAGAGCAAATTAAAATTTTACCCGATTTTAAACTGATAGGTTAATAACATAAAAATCAAATTTCAGGACAATTCTCTTGTATTCATTGAAATGCCTTCTTTCCAACCCAACCTCAGGAGAGGATGATTTGGGGGTGATTTAACATTCAGTGTTTTTCATAATCATTAAAAAATGTGTGTACCAGATTTCATCAGAATCGTTTCAGCCATTTTGTAGTCGAGATAGAAGGAATATACAATCAACCTCTCATAACAAGCAATTTAAAATGTAAAAACCGACTCGCTTAGCAAGCGATGTTTCGCAGAACCAGTAGCCAAGAGATACCACGAAATTGCAATCTGGATCCGCTTTTACCAATCTGTGTTGAGCGCTTATTTGGAGAGAACTCTTGTATATAAAGGGAACAACTTTTGGCCGGATGGCGATGTGGAATGCGACTACAAGGGGTTTCAGCAAGTGTCTCTATAGCCTTAATTAACGAGATTTTGTCTCTGGCCAAGATTATCGGGTTAATATTATAGCTTTCTATCCCTGGCATGCAATTAATAGTATCCAAACATAGAATTTGTATTTTAGAAGATTTTTCCCAACTGATTGAAGCAAAAATAGGACTCAAAACTGCATTTGTAGTCAGAAAATTCCATACCAAATTTTACATATAATATTTAGATCATTACATTTTTGAGTTATCGAGTTAACAGGTTTCTGAAAGCACAGGCCGACAGACGGTCAATTCTTTGTTGGATTTGGCACAAAGTTTGCCAGGTATCTACGATATAAATATTAGGTCTACCGAAAGTTCTGCCCGCTCCGGTTACAATCATAACTGGGGATGAAAAGTGGATTACCTATGAAAACATCATAAGAAAAAGGGCATATTGTGATTCCGGAAAACCTGCCCCCTCTACCTCTAAACCGAAGTTGAGCCTGAACAAGAGAATGTTGTGTATATGGTGGGACATTCGAGGACCAATACATTTTGAGCTGTTGAAACCAAACGAAAGGCCAAATTCGGAGAGGTACTGTCAGCAATTGGATAAATTAAAAACAGCACTCCAAGAAAAGAGGCCGGCGATGTTCAATAGGAAGGACATCATAATGCTTCATGACAATGCCAGGCCACATGCTGCTTTGGGGACTCGTCAAAAAGTCGCAGAGCTAGGCTGGGAAATTCTGTCGCATCCACCATACTCCCCGGACCTAGCACCATCTGATTATCACTTGTTTCTGTCCTTACAAAATTTCTTGAAGGGCAAACAATTCAAGAACGAAGAAGATATCAGACAAGCACTGGTTCAATTTTTGGCCTCTAGACATAAGACATTTTTTAAAAATGGGATATACAAATTGCCATCAAGCTGGAAAGAAGTCATAAATAATGATGTGAATTATATTATTCAATAAAGTTTATCCAAAGTATGAAAAAATGTATTCCTTTGTTTCATTCTAAAACGGACAGAACTTTCCGGTAGACCTAATATTAAATATGTATACCGAATTTTATTCATCCAGCTCTCTTTGTTTTGTAGTAATTGAGCCAAATGATATTCGATCAGCCGAACAGACAGATTTGCTCTGAACGGATTTTTTGCTCAAAATTTACTGAAATTCTACAAATATGGTGTTAAGTTCGTATACAAAATTTCAGCAGTCTCTCTCAATTTTTTTTTTTTTTTGAGTTATTTTTGTCACAGACCGACAGATATTTTCCAAAAATGGGTTTTTCGAACTGAGGGAAGTCTAAAATGTGGATATTTGGGAAAATCCCGGATTCGATTACAATACTTTATCTATACCTCGTATACGAAAAAAAAACACATTTAAAGCAAATTTTCCTACAATATATTATATGCAAAATAAAAGTAAGATTTATCCTGTACCAGCACAGTATGTTGTAAGAAAAAAATTAACTTTCATAAGCGTGTTGCCATCCCGCTGACAAAAGCTGATATAAAAAGATTAAGCTGATTTTCAATGCAAACGACACATAGAGAAATGTAATTAGTACTTGTCTATATGAAATATGATATTTTCTAGAAAAATAAATGCAACATTTTTTCGATGACTTTTAAAATATCTGTATTATTAACTCACTTATTCTGTATTTATTTAAGGTAAACATTTTTTAAATAAATATGATATACACATTAATCGTATTTCAATAATTAACTTCTGAACTGTGAGTATTATATATTCAGCTTTATACATCGAATAAGAAAAATAGCCTAAATGAAGTAAATAATTATGTTTTATGTAGTTTTAATCAACAAATGTTCTGATGAATTACAGAATTTTAAATTTTTATACTTACCTTCGGTTTTCATTTAGTCAGTAAAGAATGAGACATTTTTTTGACTTAAAAGTTTCCCAAAAATATTTTGAATCGAGAAACTGTATATAATTTAAACTTCATAATTTTTTCAGAAGTGCATTTATTGACTGAAGCGAAATAAATTATAATTATTTGCGTTCATTTTAATTATTTTGAAAGTAAAATGGAAAGCTGAACTGTATCATGAGTCAGATAAATTAAATAATTAATTTAAATATTGCATAAATTATATACAAAAAAAATATTTATAGTGCACTTAAGACATCAATATTGAATCATTTTATTTTCTTTATTCCTCATTTTTGAAAAATTTTTTTGGTTTCAGCAAAAAAAGTTTTTTTGTATTAGTTGAATTTATCATTGCTGTCTCGAATTGAAGAATCAAATGTTAGGACAGATAAAGGAAAGATAGGGAAAAATTATTATACAAAAAACAGGCTTCTAAAATAGTACGAGTTATATGAGTATCGAAATTTATAATTTAAAAATATATTGCTGAAGAAGCTATTAATACTAAATTGCACAAAATATTTAATTTAATACTTTAGCATCTACTAATCCCGCCAAACCAGTGAGCCACTAAAGGGAGCTGAAAACTTCTAAGAAAAAAAAAATGCATTCAACTTTTAACAAAACCAGCTTATCTCAGTATCTGGCTGAGATGACGCCTTTGCATTACACGTTTAAAATATCAAAATGATTTTGGTTATATTAAAATAAAAAAAGAAATTATCTACCTATATTCAGTATAAGAAAAGACCATTATAATAATATATCCAGAGAAAAATAATTCACTTATAGTGGATTAATTAAAAATGATCAGCTATTAGCATTATCAAGTAATCCTGGCCTTCTTTACATATTTTTCTTTATTTCATTTATTCCCCATTGACAACCAAGAAAAATCTTATAAATAGTTGTAATTAATTTTGTTATTTATCTGTCTGTTGGCAAGAACTTGAAATCAAAATTTTTTCTGCATGTTCATTTATATTTTAGTTACAATTTGTCTAATGAAAATATTTATCTTTAAAATTTACCAGCCTGCCAGTTATATTGTGTATGGGATTTTTAAAAAAAATGACAAAACTTTGTGGAAATCAAAGAAAAAAAGCGCAACGACACAATAGTTCCCAATATAATCCATAGAGAATGTCAAAATTACGAAATCTGAAACTGACAGTGACGAACAGTCGTTGAGAAAAATAGTTTTGTTGTTGTTTCTGATGGCACTTACCATGAACAAGCCCGATGTTTCGAAGTCAACGATTTAAGCCGTCAGAGAGCGTCTCTTGTTTTAGTAGCGCCATCTAGGGCCAAGAGTACGATTTTGCTACTCACGCATCACTCGTTCGCTTGCATTTTCGGGGGGGCACATTTACACAACTCACAGATAGAACAGATGAAGAACAATCATGCCCAAACCGGGACTCGAATCCGGGACGCCCAGATCACGGGGAAGACGCGCTACCCCTATGCCAGGACGCCGGCAAACACGCTATTAATTTGTTTATTTGAAATGTTTTTTATCCGTTATTATTTTTTCCTCACCTTCTATAGACCCATTGAGGTAGGGGGGGGGGTATACAAGAATTCGGACGTAAAACTGCTGGATATGTAAACTTTTTCAATAGACAGAATAATGATGTAGAATCGAGTTACCTCTACTACAATGATAGGACTTAACTCTGCCCGGAAGGAGAAAACTCACCTCAACTATACTGTGGTAGTTGATGACCTTCAGGATTCAATTTCATGTTCCGCCTCCCTTTGTCTTAATATCCGTAACCCGGAATGCTTAAACTGGGAGAGAGCGTTGAATTCTTTATTATGCGTGCAAACAAAAGTTCTCAATTTTCTCTTTTCTCAAAACTTCTCAAACGCCCAAATTTCTGGTAAGACGCGCTACCCCTATGCTAGAACGCCGGCAACAAAGTTTTAGCTACTTTTAAAGAATGTATATTGAGGAAAATGGAGATTTTCGGTCTGTTAACATAGACTAATCCTTTTCGGCAGCATTTTATAAATTGTATATTCATTTGGAAATAATAAAGAAAAGATTGTTAGAAAAATACTTAGAAAATTTCTAAGACCTATCATACTACTGTGAGACAAAATATGTAGAATGATTAACAGTGGAATTCAATATTTTTGCCGTTTACTCTCATAGAAACCAGCGTGAATGTTTCCCCAAAATATATTGTTTGTTTTTCGCATTCTCTCTAATAAAGGTGTCATCACAGACACCCTTATTAGAGTTGAAAGAAGGCTTTGCATAGCACTGTGTATAACAGTTACGAAATATTAGCCTTTGACTCGAATTTAGCATTTTTTATTTTTTTTATTGAATTTATCGTATGGTCCAAGGAGAGTTATTTGGCGATTAATCCGGGGCCGCGGTGGCCTGGTGGTAAGGTCTCGGCTTCGGAACCGGAGGGTTTTGAGTTCGAGACCCGATTCCACCGAAGAGCCGTCGTGTAAGGGGGTCAGTTGCACGTTAAATCCGTCCTGACCAAACGTCCTCCCGCTGGTGTGGTGTGGTGTGGAGAGGGGGGTGCCAGCTCAGGTGTCGTCCTCGTCATCTGACCATGGTTCAAAATGACGAGGTCCGTCCCAAAATAGCCCTAGTGTTGCTTCAAACGGGACGTTAATATAACTAAACTAAACTAAACTTGGCGATTAATCCCTAGCATAAGGTTAATAGTATTCGAAAAATCATATTTGTGTTTTAGACGCATTTTCCCCAACCGATTAAAACAAAAATTTGGCACAAAACAACACTTGTAGTCACACAATCACATACAAAATTTGATATATTTAAGTCATTGTGTCTTTTAGTTATCGCTTTTACAAGTTTCTAAAAGCACGAACTGACAGATGCTCAAGTTCTTACTGGATTTCACTTCATGTGTGACAAGTATCTAAACAAAGATGTTAATTCTGTGAATCCAATTTTATCTCTATAGCTCTTTTCGTTTTGTATTTAATCTGTTAACTTATATTCGAACAGCCGAACAGACGGACTTCCTCTGAATAAATTTTACTCCAAATTTGATATAAATCTGAAAATTTGGTTTAAAGACCGCACATCACATTTCATTCGTCCAAATCAAAGGGTTTTTGAGTTATCTCTGTGACCGGCAGACAGACGGACGGACATTTTCCAAAAATGGGCTTTTTGAACTCAGGGAGATATAAAATGTGGAAATTCGTCAAATTGTTGAACTCTGATTTTTGATGATGACGATACTTTCTCTATATTGCATATACGAGAAATTAAAAATAAAATACCATGACAGAAATATTCTAATCAAACTGGAATATAATTTCTTTATAATGTATTTCATATATTTAATACGTTATAGCTCAATTTTTCCTTCTAATATCCTTTTCAGAATTTCAAATTTTTTTTATTGATTTTTGAATCAATATTCTGGATTAAAATTATTTTTTACTCTTCATACTTTAGCATTTTTCATTAATCTAAATAAAACGGAATTTCAAATGGAATTTTTTCTCAGATTCTCTACTAAATAGCATCAATGACATGAAATCGAAAATTAAATAATTAGCTGATAGCTAAAATTCGAAAATATCAAAATATTTTAATGTCATTGGGAACAGAAAATATTGATACTTGTATATCAAGATGCGAATTTAAAAAAAATCGACTCAAAATTTCAACTTTACCAATATGAAACAAGTCAAATTAAACTGAAGTTTGGGAAATCTAATACAATGATTCACACAGACTTATTTTGCAGAAGAAAGTGTTTTATTTCATAGAAGACCCCTTTCTGTATTGCTTGACAGTGGAGATTACAGTGATAACAAAACAAAGATGCTACGATTTGAAATACATTTTAAGAGTGGCCCATTATCTTGTTCATCATTTTCATAGCAGTGTTCACCAAATCCATGGTGGCTTTCGGTAGCATCAGACAAACAGCTTCACTGGAATCAGAATCGGCAGCAAGGGCCATGCTGGCGCAAGCGAGGACGACGAGAACCAAAATCCACCAAGAATGCATCTGTGGGAAAGAAATCAAATATGAACTGAACATAATCCAGACACCCCTTTACACCCCTTTTGATTTGTTGGCTTTTTTTACTATTAAACATAACTATTTAAACTATTTCAGTATTTCGATTCATAAAAAGCATCCGTTCTGTGAAATCTAGGAGTTTAAATGTTTCTATGAGTAAACATTATTAGCATTATTAATATTCAAGTCATTGCAAATGATGATAAGGCACAGAGCCAGAGGTGATTGATCATCTTAAAATACATTTTTAATTAAAAAATGTTTATGAAAAAATACGCAAGCCAACTGAACTGATATGAAATGAGTATCTTACAGAGGTCTATGGGTATTGTTAAGCTAACGAACACCTGTTTCACTCTTGGGATCATGAAAATTTAGTCTAGTTCTGTTAAAACTGTGGAAATTCTTTACTAGAGAGGTAAAGTCAACCATTTAACTCTCCGACCCGACTCGAAGGCACGTGGATTTAAACCAAAAAACTTAATGACCGGATCGCCGCAACAGCAATTGGCAGGAACTGTGGTTGAGTCCTAAGGGCCTCACCGGACACGGTACAACCCTTCCCGTAGGAAGTACGTCCCGTCATCGATGGGAGAAGTCAGATCCCCCACCTATTAGTGTACCCTCCAGGGTGGCGAGATCCAACCAACATGCCGGAAGCACCTCATCCACATTTCGAGGTGCCCCCCGGGGGTTTCACTAGAGTGGTAAAAGCATAGACGTCGAGTTTTAAATTCTATTTCGATAGTAGTGTTAGGGTTAATTTCCTTCGCCAATTCTATAACAATATCGAGTTTGCAATGAGTAATGGTAGGTTATTTTGTCTACTGAAACATTTTTAACCTAATTTTGTTATCATCACGGTCAGTCAGCATTTTGTAATGCTGTTGAGCAAGTTATATTAGTATTATTGCTAATTCGGAAATAATTCAAATTTACTGGGTCTTTTACCTGTAATTTGATAATATTTTAAAACAAAAACAAAAAAAGATATGCCTAAGAATTACTGGAAATTTCTTACATTTTGAACAGAAGAGTAAAATTCTTCGTTAATTCTAATTTATTGTGACAAAAGTGCATGAAAATAAACAGAATTTTGAATGTGTATAATACAAAAAAAAATTATAACATTTAAATGTATATACATCAATGTTTTTTTAATAATGGAAAGCAATTATAAAATCCTGATCTGAGTATGCAATTTATTTGCCAACACGTTTTAAAATATAATCATGTAAGAAATGCAACAGATCAATACAATCATCTTTCAATTACGGCATTTTTTATAATGTAATACCGTCACAAAAAATTTTTCTTGACATATATACTTGTATTACTGAATTCAATGCTATAAAGTATACAGCTAATTCTTGCTAGTATATTAAGTTAAGCTAATACATTATATTAAGCTCTAATTTCAAACTGTTCTTAACATTTTAAACAACTTACACAAAGCAGTTTAATTTATAAATGCGAAGCTTCGTTTGAGAGTATTAAGATTTCTTTCAGTAGGGTTGCTATTGAACATTTGTAGATTGCCATATTTAGCGAATTAGCGCTTGAAAAAATTATGCCAATATGTATCTAATAGATATGGCTATTAACGAAAAGAAGTTATCTCGCCATTTTGATCAAATCTTCGTTTTTCGGATCGATTCAGATTTTCATTTTCATTTGAATGATTGAATAAAAAGATTGGACTATCGCATACCATGTACACGGATATGTCGGTGCATACCTTATTCGCTGAATCTCAATCTGTGTTATTTGTTTCTATGAATTTCATTTAAATCATCCGCAGATCTTTGAAGTTGCATAACTTTGATATAATTTCTTGTTATTATTAGGGAATTACAAATATTTTGAAACCACAGTCAAGAAAGTTTTCAACAGTTTTTCAATTACTAAGAGCCTCTGAAACGCAAAAGTTAACTATCAGCGTCATTTTTTTAACTGTTTACAGAAGAAAGCATAATAGCAAACAATTCTTTTCTTATTAATCTCCTGTGGGAAAAATTTAAACATCTCTCATATTTTTATTTTTACTATCCAAATTTAAAAACTACCCTTTCTGTTTTGGTCATTTCTGTATATTAACAACTATAATTTATTGATATGTATGATTTATGATTTAATTCACAAATTAAAGTGGGATAATTATTTATTATAATAACAGTAATAACTAAAATGCATACATTCTCAGAATGCACAAATTAAAAAACTTTACAGGCTGAAAAATGCTTTTTTTAACATCTGTTTCGTATATAAGAAGTATTGAAATAAAATAATTCATCTTGAATTTTCTATTTATGTACATGAAATGTAAAAAACAATTTACATGAAATGAAAAAAACATGGTCTTTGGGATTTTATAATGGCGCATGATTTAAGCCATTGGGTCAACTTCTAAGAACTTCGATATGCAATAAATTTATTTGTAATTTACTAGATAAAATTTTCCGAGCAATTAAAATTTTGATACTTTTAAATTATGAAACAAAATTCAATATAAATTATTTAAATTATAAATTATTTTTTCCTACATATATAGAAACATTGTAATTCCAACTGTCCTCCTTAATACCCGATTTGAAAAGGATTCTTTCTTAGGAAAAAATATGAAATTTGCTTAGTTATTTATTACGTATTAATTTAATGACTACAAAAACGATGTATACAATGTGTACATTTACATTCTGTATATTTATATACTTATCAAAATATCGTTTTCTGTACATATCAATCAAAGTTAAGTGTTTAATATCTTAATCATTTCTTTTGGAGAATATATTGATCAAAAAAAATTTCCTACATATATAGAATCGTTAAAATTCCAATTATCCTCATTAATTATGATTAGAACCAGTTTAAAAAGGGATATTTTTGGGAACATTAAATTTGCTTAGTTACCTATGATGTGTTAATTTAATGTCTATAAAAACAATGCTTTTTACATTCTGTATATTTATATACAGGATCAAAATATCACTTCTTAAGCATATCAAGTCAAGTGTTTAAGTCTTAATCATTTATACTACAGGAAATATTGATTGCAAAGTTTTTCTCCCCCCCCCCCCTTATAAAAATCCGATCAAATATATTTCAGATTTTTGGTTTTGGAATGCATATTCAAATACCTTAAACAGGTATATTTTCAATTTTTTTTAAATAAAAAAAAAACTTTACATTTTCTTTTTTAGACAGCTTAAAATGCAAAGTGAATTCAACTGAAAAACTATCGAATCACCAGCTGTCAAAAATATATAAATAAATCTTTGCTATAATTCGTGATATGAAAAGCTAACTTACCTTTCTTTAGGATAACTCCGATTTCAATCAAGCTGCTGAATTTTACTGAAAGGATCTGAAAATGCTGTTGCTTATATCAAGTCGAAACTGAAGGACGCAATTTCTGATGGTGTTTCTTTTTCTTATGTTTTTGCATTGACCTCATTGATAAAAAAAATGTGCATGCGAATCCATTTTAATTGATGAATCACTTGAGCTAGAAAAATGCTATTACGCATTTTTATTCGAAATGACGATTTTCTTATATTTTAAATCTCGATGAAATCACAAGATGATTTTCGAAAAGATATAAAAAAAAATTCATTTTGAAGGTTGCTGTGTGAAATTTCGGATATACGTAATACGAGTATTACACGATGATTCTTGTAAAATATTTCTGCATTCTGTATCTAAAATTCGTCATAAGCTAGTGAAAGTTACTCAGCAGTTGATGGAATTATAAATTTTAAAATTGCATCATATCAAGTTAAGAAAAAGATCCGGAAATAATAAAAATATACCCAAAGAAATTGCATTCCGCTTATCTAATACAGAACATAATATTTTGATATAGGCAATGCGTATTAAATTTCACATACCAATCTCCTTCGTTTTTATTTTTTCCTTTACAAGCGAAATAATGTAATCGTCAAAAAATTTAACCGTGAGATTTTAAAAAATTTTTACGCTTTAGATCTCCATAATTTTGAAATAACTATTTTTTAAAATTATGTTTGTCTAGCTGTTGGACTTCTTGTGGCAGCCTACCACCCCACCACTTCTGAAAGAAGTAGTATCGACAGGAATTGTTGTGTCCGAGTCCTTTCTTCATTAGAAAACGCTCACAACACCGACCAATTCACTGAACTGACATTCTCTTTAAGGCGGTTGGCCACCAGCCATAAAGTGGTCAATCTCACCTTCCTTCTTGACCACCCTTACACATGATCCTATTATATGAGGAGCAAACCACCACTTTATAAAAATATCCACTAAATTCTCAGTATTCCTCCAAAATTTCGTTCCATAACAAAAGAAAGGAAAACACTTTAAAAATTTCAAAAAGTGTGTAAAAAACTGACAATTTTTAACATCATGTCCTTCAGAATTTTAATATTATTCCATCAGTACTATACTTAAATCATCTTTTTCAACTTTTAGATTCTTTCTTCGAGATTTTTATGTATTCCTTTAAATAATGGTAAACAGTTCCAATTTTTCCACAGATGCATTTATTTTCCAGCATACTTCGAAATTTTTGGAAGTATGCGTGCAATCTCCCATGTCTTGATATAATTTGGATTATCAGTGGATAGTTTTCTTCTTATTTTTATTTCTGGATTAAGAATAAAATCACCATTTATTCTTCCTTCTTTTTGGGCATCTACCATCTGTCAAACTATTGTAACTTTATTTCTTCTCTTAATTCTCATTTTAAGACATTATTTGGTTTGGGGACAATTATACCAACACTCTCTTTCTGTGTCGCCAACTTTGTACATTTTTCAGCCTTTTCATTACCATATATTCCATTAAAAGCCTTAACCCAAATGAACTCAATCTACTTATTAATTTTAACATTTTTTATCTCTTCTTTTATGATCCCTGTTTCCCTACTACAATTATGAGATGACTGCATGGCTGGTAGGACTGGCAGAAAATCTGAAAAATTCAGCATTTCTGCCCATTCTCCATCTTTTTTTAATATTCAATGGCCATCTTTAGAGCTTGCACTTCTGGGAACTTGTGGCAGGGTTCGATAATTTCACAAGACTTTTAACTATCTCTTTCCCATAGCAGTAAAGTACTATTTTAGCTCCGATTTTATTATCATCTTTCGAACCATCTTTAAAAATTTCTATTCCATCCATTTCTGGAATTTTGATTTGATTTAGTTTAGTTTAGTTTAGTTTAGTTTAGTTATATTAACGTCCCGTTTTGAAGCAACACTAGGGCTATTTTGGGACGGACCTCGTAATCGCTGTCCGCTGTCAGATGACAAGGACGACACCTGAGCTGGCACCCCCCCCCCTCCTCTCCACAATTTTGATTTGATAGACACGAGTAAACCTTTCTGCAGGGTATTCGAAATATCTGTCAAACTATTGGTTTATGAATATGAAAACAAAGAAGTAAAATATAAAGAGGTGAAATTTTTTATTGTGTACTAAACCAACATCAAATTTGTAGTGGGTTTTTTTTTATCACCTTTTGAATGAAATCCCCACATCGTTTTTGATAATGA
>JAPMOR010042987.1:0-10240 GCA_026543865.1 Argiope aurantia
TTCCTTGGTTAAAATGTTATGATATTGTTATTCATGCAATGATAATGCATTCAATAAGATTGTGTTGGACAATTTATTTGGTACCTTTATTTTTCTTTTACTTAATTTATTAGCTTAGAAGCTCTTATAATAATCCCCAGTTGCCTTAACTATCCCATGCTCTATGGTAAAAATTTAATAGTTTATGTATTCCTGAGCCATCTTTTAATTCTATCACTACTTAAAGATTCCGAACAGCTACTCCTGACACTAATATGGCTGTCCGAAACTCCTGGATATTACTGCGTTAAATTGCGATTGATCGAATACCCGTAGAGTACATTTAATTCGTCAGAGATGCTCGCCTAGATGGCTTTAAGGTACATTGGGTTATCTGAGAACACTTAAAGGGTATTCGACCATGCATTTGCACAATAGTTATCAACACATGAGGTATTATTTTGTATATCAACCCCTAAAAAACATAAAATGTTATTAAGAATTTTGAATGGGTAGAGAATTTTTCTTATATCCGAAAAAGTAATTTGGATATTACAGTATTCTAAAGTTCCTGAACTCGAATGTTCTTTGTACTGAGAGAATTAAAGGACCTTTTGGAAGCCCCCGTATATATTTTTACAATTACCATTATTAGTATTTTGAATTGTTTGAACTCAAATTATCTTAGGAATGAGAGAATTTAAGGACCTTTTGGAAACAACCATATAAAGTTTTACAATCATCATAATTAAGACAATTACCATTATTAGTATTTTGAAATACCTGAACTCGAATGATTTTAGGAACTAGAGATTTAATGGATATTTGGGGAACACTCATCTAAAGTTGTACAGTTACCATTATTAGTACTTTGAAGTGCCTGAACTCAAATGATCTTAGAAGCGAGAGAATTAAATAATCTATTGGGAGAATCCATATAAAATTTTACAATTGCTATTATTAGTACTCAGACTTGACTGAGCTCCAATAATTTTAGAAAAGAGAGAGTTAAAGTATATTTTGAGGCACCGATATAAAGTTTTACATTCACCAAAGAATACACCTTAAATCCCCCACGTATTTATAGACATAAAATATGTGAATGTGTTTCGAGTATCTCAGTTACATGATTAATAATTTGAATATTGACAGTATTTCTTGGAGCAACAAGTCGATGAAAATAAACAAAAAAGACACACTATATTTACACCCTCAGTATATTAAATACACATTTGTTACATTGTTCATCATGAAAGGAGTTTATTCAAGACATAACAGGTTAGATGTTTCCTGTTTCGATTGAGTACATGACTATTAAGTAACTTGCAAATATGACAGATACAAAAGAATATAAGTATAATAACTGACACGCCCAATGTAACAATTTGACAGGAGACCAACACTAATGTGGCAGATGGCAAACGTGTTTTTTTTTTCTTTCTTATATACAAAAAAAAAAAAATAAATAAAAGCATTTGCTACTGACTGAAATCTTTTATCATGCAGATGCATTTTATAGCTGTCTGGAGACTGAAAGATTTTTTGAATTCACTTTAATTAATGTACGACTTACAAATCATTAATTTTATTCTAATTAGACTATTTATTTAATTAATGTACTATAAGTTACTCAACAGTTATGGTTTTTCTTTAGCAATTGCAACTTTTTATATTGAATTAAATCTGTTTTATTTAAGGATATATTTTCTGATTTTTGTATTTTTATCATTTTAAGTTCATTTAAAGACAGTGAGCAAGAAATACTAAACGAATTTTTCTTGAATTAGAAACAAAATTTTATTTAATTTTGTACTTTGAAGAATAAAAATATAAAATAACTATAGTTTTAAGTATATTTCTACAGGAAAACCAGGGTTCAGTGGTTATGCTTCTTAGCAGTTATTTATAGGTAGACTAGTGGGCAGGCATTTGAAGAAATTTATCAGGTGCTCGGCAGAGTTATGTGGCTATATCTACTAATCTACCTATGAATAACTTCTTCTTAACAGTTATCCATAGGTAGATTAGTGGGCAGGCATCTGAAGAGATTCATTATGTGCTTGGCAGCCTTCAGTGATTATGCTTTTTAACAGATATTCATATGTAGATTAGTGAGTAGGCATTTAAAAAGATCCATCATGTGCTCGCCAGGTTTCAGTGGTTATGCTTCTTAACAGTTATTCATGAAGATGTTTAAGGATAAAGAAATCATAAAGACTGATGCTTGTCAGCAGCCTGACTGCAACGTGAAAGGTGCCAAAGATAGATCGCCTGTCACGATGCCATTTAGACAACAGCAAGGGCAGCCATAAATGTTATTCACTCATATTACATCAAATGTACATTGCATTATAAATTAAAATTCATTGTAATTCAGATAAATCACAAATAAAAGAAATAGTGATTTTATTATTTTAATTAACTGTATACTGAATTTAAAGTGGAACAATGATAAATAAATGGTATCTAGAAAGATAAACTTCATTCAGTCTTTTAATACAGGTTATATAGAAACTTCTCGAACAAGAGATTACAAAGAAAATCATTGGAAGAAAATAGTGAAGAAAAAGTACTTCTTTAAGGGAAATCCCCCAATCTCGGTTAATCACCATTGTCCACCTCAAAAATCTCACATCTGCTCCAACTCTATGTCGAGTTTCTCCATGGTTAAAATTGTGTGTGAAGACTCCCAAAAAAGATAAATTGATAAAATTTTCTGGAGCATTAAATAATATATAAACATCCATAGTCCCACAAACTTCCAGACAATACAAGTCGTGTCCTGTAAACAATCTTTTAATAGATATCGAAATATAAGTTTGTTTATCTTGAATTATTAAGTTATAAAAATGATTATGTAATGCTAATAATCAATATTTATTACAAAGAGAGAATGTGATTTCTACAATAATATGAATATTTCAATAATACTAACCTAAAGTAAAAGAAAAAAATTTAAATTAACAAATTATATTGTCCATTTAAATTGTACTAAAGAGTGCTCTGCCAATCAGCTCGCAAAATAACATGGGAAGTAAAACTTTTTAAATTAATAATGCACAAACATGCTGTGCAGCTATGTGAATATGTAGGGCCATAGGTTGATCTATAACATATATGATAAATTCCTAATTTTTACAAAAAAAAATATATGAGCAAAAAAATGTTTACTACATTGACAAACTATGAAAAGAAAAGACAATTATTGGAAAATATTTCTGTATGAATTTTAGAATGAAAATTATTGCAGATTGCTTATATATGAGGAAACTCATCCCCATTTTAGAACTCTGCAGTTTAATATTTAGCTTTCATTATACTGAAAATAAGGAGTATTTTTCAATAAATTAACTCCAAGGATACATTCCATTGGAATTATATACGTCTCAAATTTAGCTTCCATTACATTGACAACAAGAAGTATTTATCAATAAACTAATTTGATTCATATATTGCATGGGCATTGCGTACTTCTCAAATTGACACTAATAAAAAAATACAAACCGTGTGATCATAATTTTCCCTAATTGTTATTTTTGGGCATTTTTCCCTCTTTTCTTTTTTTCTTGTAAAAATGACTGCAATGATTGTAAAATATATTTCCAATATTACATTCAATGTTTATTTTTTCGACATTCTTTATTGCTTTTTTTGCTTTTCTTCCTATTCCTGACAATCATTTTTAAAAAAAAGAATTTAAAGATATTTAAAATTTGGAGTTCAATCGAATATCACTGCCAAATTATTTGGTTCTTCAATACTTTCTTTTGGACATTTAGCAAATAATGAAACAATTTTCTTTTTAAGTACAGAATTTTAATATTTTCCAACCCGCTATATCACATAGATGGAATTATTAAGTATAATTCTAAATAATCTTTTTACATACTTTTTTTATTACATAAATTTTAAAAATTACTTAACATTAACGAAAAAAAAAATTCGTCTTAGAAAATTCTTTGATCCATCAATTGTTGATAATTACTTTAATAATTTGTACTTCTCTTACAGCTTGAAATTATGCATAATAAATTGTTAAAAGACAGCTAAATTGCAACGTTAGAAACAGGTCAAAATTAATCGTTCTAGGTGGGTAGGGCTTGAAAGAATGAAACTGGAGAAATATAATGCAAACTAGATTATCTCCACAAAGATAAAATAAAAATAAGGGTTTGATGAAAGCTGAATTTTATGATGATTCATCATTTAGTGGCTCTATTCGTGGTATTTAAAATGCTGTTTGATTGTTCAAAGCAGCTGCAAATGCAAAAGGGAAATTATTCTTTTTATTTGTTAACAATTGTATTATCCTTTATCTTTTATTTTGAACCGTTTTGCTGTTTTATATTTGGAAAGAACAGCTGATACGTTATCATAAAAAATAAAAGAAAGACAGCATGAATATTTGTTAAAAGTAATTTTGCTTTTTTCATGAAAGTTGATGCAAATGTGTAAATTATTCTTATTTGTGTTTTTAAATAACATACAATCTTGTTTTAATTCTTTTCTATTTTAACTTTTTGAAAGTCAAAGTTCATTATTTTGATTAAAATGCTGTCATTTTTCTTATAGCAATATAACATAATGTTATTTTAAAAATTAATATGAATAATTTGATATGAATTTTTTTTTTGTAATAAGATTACTGAAATGCACGCTCAATTAAAATATCTGCTATAGTAATATTGTGAACATAAAAAAATAATTTTCACACACAAAAAAAAAATTATAGTTATTACAGATTTGAAGAAAAATAATAGTTAATAATAAAACATAATAATACATATTTCAGTGAATAGAGGTATTTGGAATAAAGAAAATTCCCTGGACAAGATGCAAGTATTCCATTCTATAAATGCTTTGAAATAAAATAAGCCTACTAATTAAAATAGCCCTAGTGTTGCTTCAAACGGGACGTTAATATAACCAAACCAAACCAAACCAAGCCTACTAATTATTTTTCACTTGCATTTTTTGTCTTCTATTGTTAATATGTACTGATTTAGTAATATTATTACAAATTTCGATAAAGCTCAATTTCAAATTTGTAAGCGGATCGAAGAGTCTGCGATATATAGTGAGTCGTTAAATTTTTGGTCCAAAGCTTTATATCTTTTAATGTTATAGCATTTATAATCTGTTAAAATATCTGCAGAAGGCATCATTTCTAAACATGACATAAACTAATCATTCAAAACACATTATAGAAGAAGCCGTTGGATATAGAGGTTCAGAGAAAATGTTTTTCAGAATTTTGAATAAGTTTTTTAAAAAATATTTTAATATTTTTTTCTGAATATTTGGAGAGAATAATAATTATTAAAAGTATATAATAATTTTTTTACACCTTTAAAAAAACTGCGTGTAATGAGCAAATAATTCAAAGATAAATAAATCATTGTATAGTATTCAGTGACATCAATTTCATTTCAAAACTTTTCCTTATTAAAAAAAAACGACTTTTAATGATATTTTTAAGTTTATTTTACAACAATAATTTTCATTACTCTAATTCCTGGACTTAATTTAAAGATGCATTGCATTTTTATGAATGCTATATAATATTTTATGAATAATTTAGAGCATGTTTTAAAAATAAATTAAAGATTAAGCTTATCATGCTACTATGCTTAGAACTAGATACGGAAATCTCTTTTTTTATGATATTGTTTTATGTTTATGCAGTGATATTCTACTGGCATTCAATATTTTGTGCCTTCTTTAGACATTAATTTTCATTAATGTATTTATATATCAGGACGATATGAAATTTATACATATTTAAAGGGGCAATGAATTAGAATAATTCATCATTGGCTCACTTATTACTAAAAACGATTAAATACAGACAGAAAAAATGTTATAAACGCATTTAGATCCTTATCAATTTTACATGCACATAGAATGACAAAATGTTTTTAAATTTATTGACTATTATCTGTAACCAAAAAAGTTGACAATGAGTAAGAATCTTTGAAAGGCAATCCAATTACAGGTAAATAATATAATATGCATTTTCATGCGAATTAGGATAAATATAATAAAATTTGCTATATGATGGATACTAATTATTGTTTAACACATAATAAAGATTATATTGGATTAAAATAATATCAATTATATCGATTTACTTTTGCAAAATAATAAGAACAGACACAGAATACTAAATTGAATACAGTATTGCAATTTTAAGCTCTCACTAAATAATAGAACTTAATGCAATACTATTTCATAACCTCTGATTCATAATGTATTACAAGTTTAAAAATAGAATCTAGATATGTTACAAATGACTAAAATTTGCTTAGTACAAGATGGCAATATGCAAAGTAACAATTTTTCCTTGAATATTTTAACGACTTCTTAAAGCATGTGAAATATTTCAGAAACATAATGGTTATGTGAAATAACGCTGAAACTGTAACTGTAATGAAGGGTTCAGATCTGTGTCAGAGGATATAAGAGGAATCTGTTGGCGCCGTCTCCATAATACGTCACGAGTGATTTCCATGGCGGAAATCATCAATTTCCTCTTCTAATCCTGTTACCTCTGCTCAACCATTACTTTTTTTCCCCTTTTTCGCACAATGCAAGATCATTTAAGCCGATTGAGCAGCAGAAAATTGACGAATCGAGAAGTTTTGCTTTTTTTTATTTTCTTCGGACATTTCTTTTTCTGTCAGCCATGTTCTTGTTTGGCAGCCTCTAATTATTTTTCTATTATGCTTTGATCTTTATGAATTGTTGCTACTTTGTGGCTTTGATCCATGAACTAAGGAGGTGAATTGGAAGGGGAAGAAATGTGTTTAGTAGTTGGAGTTAAGTGGGTTTGAAAGTAATGCATAAATGATGATCTTACATGAGTGCAAGTTCGGATAATGAAAGTAGAATTGTTCCACTTTTTTTTACTATGTTTCTTTCCAGATTGCTTTTAATGGTTCATATGGGTCATATTGCATGTAATTGCTTCATATTCCTGGTATCCTATTAACAGTTAAATAACAAAGGATTAATTCTATTATTTTATCACCAAATTATATCTTTGATCATGTAATAGATAACAATCCAGTGTTTCGAACGTAATTAAAATTTATTTAGCAGTTAGATGGCGTTAAATATCATGTTTATTCAAGAAAAAGTAAATAATTACAATCTTAACCCTCTCACTAATGAGTGATTACAACTTCCATAATTTGAAATTTAAAAACATGAGGAAGAATTATTTTTTCAGTCTTTCTTGGAAAAAGCTTTTCCGAAAAATACAAAAACGCAATCATGAAAAATTTTATTTTTTTATTACATATAGAGAAAAATGAACATTTCAAGTCAAACACCTTAATGATGTCCAATTAACTTAATTAAAGGGATTTTTTGGCTTAGGAACGTACATATCAAGGATAGTCATTTACCAGGCATAGAAAACTTAGAATTTAAAATAATTCTTCATATTTTATAGTTTATTTTATTTTCAATCAAGATTTGTTTATATATCGATAATTGGTAGAAAAGTCAACTTTCTCATCTAGTCACTTTTTAGTCCAGTAATAGAGCAGAGAATAAAAAGAAGAAAAAAAAAAAAAAGAAGTAGAAGTAGTCTCCCAAATATTTTCTTGTACACTTTCTAATAAACTTGTCATGTCAGAGAATGCCTTGCTGACAATGGCATACAATAATTTCGAAATTTTAACTTTTGGCGTGAATGTAGCATTGAATCAATAGTGTCTTCCTTGGCGAGTTTTTTGGCGACATGCGGCTAATAATATCTGAAAATCAGAATTATGAAATAGACACGTTTTTCTCAATCGATCGTAACAAAGATTTGGCACTGCGCTTATAGTTACAAAATCTGTTACATAATTTGATATATTTAAGTCAGTGCCTTTTTGAACTATAGCGTGTACATGTTTCTGAAACAGGTGGGTTTGGCTCAACTTTGAAAAATGGCTACGATATGGATGTTAAATATGTGTACCGAATCTCTACTCGCTTCGTTTTGTAGTTATCGTGTTAACTTATATTCGAATATGCGGACAGACGGGCTTCCTCTGAACAGATTTTTACTTAAAATTCGGTAGAAATCTGCAAAATTGGTGTAAAGCACGTATACCAAATTTCATCTGTCTTCATCAAAGGTTTTTTGAGTTATGTCACAGATAAACAGACGAGCATTTTTCAAAAGGTATGTTTCGAACTTAGGGATGTCGAAAATGTGGATTACATCAAAATCTCGATTTTTTTTACTATTACTATACTTTATCAATACTTCGTGTACTTGAAAGTAAAAAACACTTCATGGTCTATTCAAGATTGAAAGCAGCTCCCAGACTGTGAAAAGGAAAAAAATCTAAATGGAACACATGATTGCACTAAAACCATTGTATCTGCACTTGGTATTATGTAATAGGACGACTGCGAGAAAGGGAATGAAATGTCCCAAGCGCCATTCATAGGATCACCTTGAAGAAAAAGCATTAATAAGATTATGCTAATTTTTAAAATAAATTACGTTGAGTAGACAAGAAAAAAAATAATTTTAGAATTTCCATGGGATAATGGTTTCCAATCTTTTGGGTAATAATTTCTGGGTGCAAAATAATAATAATATTATGACCCGGACTGTATTTACCTTCGTCAAGCCACTGTCAACACATTACCCTTCCACACTTCTTTAATTTAATCGGAAAGAAGTCACTATAACTTAGTTGAGAGAACAGAACATAACGAAATTGAAATTGCATAAACGTGATGAAGACTGGAAACTACTTTCTAAAGGTCAAAAGCCGCATTGGGCAGGTTCTAATATCTCGGCTTCGGATTAGAGAGTTCAAGAGCCGATTCCACCGAAGAACCATCGGGTCAGTTTGGTAATCATTACGTCTATTGAAGCCATATATCTTTTTGCTGGTGTGGAATGGAAGTTTGGAGAGAGGGATGTCAATTTGTTATCCTTGTTATCTTACCATGGCTCCAAATTATGTGGTCCATTCTAAAATAGTACTAGTGCTGCTTTAAAACTGAACATTAATATGACTAAACTAAATTCAAATAGACAAAAAAAATTATAAGAAGGAAATGGTAATAGAATCGAGTTTAATTCAAGTATAGATACACTACGCATTGAATATAATATATCACTTATATACTCATACAATAGCAAAATATGGTTCGCTAAAAGATTGTCAGGTAGTATTTCAACTAACTCATGAATACTATTTTAAGGATATAAATCAGTTAGGAAATATTTCAAAGGTTCCACTCTTAATCCAGATTCCGGCACACAGACGTATTTATTTTTGTCATTTGTTAAATAGCTTGTTAAGTAGTGTTGTAACTAGCTCATGAATGCTATTTTAAGAATATAACTATCCACCAAATCAGTCAGAAATTATAGAAAATATTTCAAAGGTTAAACTCTTAATCCAACTGAGAATACACAAATGCATTTATTTTTGTCATTTGTTAAGTATCTTGTTAAGTAGAAATATAACTAGCCCATAAATGCTATTTTAAGAATATAACTATCCACTAAATCAATCATTAATTCTAAAAAATATATCAAATGTTAAACTCTTGATCCAACTGTGGGTACAAAGACGTATTCATTTTTGTCACTTGTTAAGTAGTACTGGAACTAGCCCATGAATGCTATTTTAAGAATAGAAATATCCACTGAATCAGTTAGGAATTATAGAACATATTTCAAAGGTTCCACTGTTTGGATACACAGACATATTTACTTTTGTCATTTTGTAAGCAATGTCTTGAAAAAATTATATATGCAAGTCTGACCTGTAAGAGGGAACGACATATAATTTTACTGACAGCAGCAGCATATAATTGCTTGTAAAATACATTTCGATTATATTTCAAATATAATAATATTGAGTATTGTATATTGAATATTTCAAATATAATAATATTGAGTATTGAATATTGAATATTTCAAATATAATAATATTGAGAATTGAATATTGAATATTTCAAATATAATATATCGAATTTTGATTCCTTTTCAAATTTCAGCTCTTTATCATTTTATATGCTCATTCAATTTCTCTGTCGTTGGTTAATGGCCTAAGAAATGCGCATACATAATTATTAGATTTTGGGGTAGCATGACTCACAGATATGAACGTTTCTGATAGTCCTTTAGTGATAGCTCTGTGATATAAAAATACTTTCTAAAATCTTTCTTTAT
Organism: Argiope aurantia; assembly: GCA_026543865.1. NCBI lineage: Eukaryota > Metazoa > Arthropoda > Arachnida > Araneae > Araneidae > Argiope > Argiope aurantia. The sequence continues at coordinate 10,178 of JAPMOR010042987.1, forward strand.
CTCTAAAATTTTTTGTTTTTGTCTTTTTCTTCTTTCTTTCTTTCTTTTTCTTCTTTCTTTATC
>JAPMOR010042999.1:0-21086 GCA_026543865.1 Argiope aurantia
CCATATTTGTAATCATACGAGAACTTCCTACTGATATCTGATCATTCCTATTCAATCTTAATGTATGATTAAAATGTCAATAAAAATTATGACATGCAAGTTACTTCAATATTTAACGGTGCATTATCAAATGCCTTGTTTCTAAAAACATTAATTTTGTTTAAGAAACCACACATGCATTATATTTCTTATAAATGGTTGTTAGGTATTTGTTATTGTAATTAACAATGCGATGGAAAAAGAAAGAAATCAAATTATTTGTAAACGGAGATTTTGTTTTTTTATACATATGATCACAAAACGTAGCGTTTTGAGGGGAGTAGTAGACCTTTATTCGTTGGCAATCATTATCATAATTTTAACATAATCTTGCATTGAAGACAAGGCAATATATCGATTCGCTTATTATTCTTATTTTATTACAGTTCGGAGTCATTGTGCTGTATTCCTAAGTGATAAATTGCAGCTTAAAAAAAGATGTTAGAATGAAAAATTAATCAATCACTTAAAGAAAAATCTTAGGACACTTTATTTCATCCATCCATTTTTATTTAAAGTAAAAAGTAACGACCTTTTATTTAAATTAAAAGTAATTACATCCACTTTTATTAAAAGTAAAAAGCAAAGTTAAGTAGTAAGTAGTAAATATATACAAAATAAGATGGCATTTTGAGATATTTGTTCTTATGAAATTAAAGAAGCAAAAGCCCTGAAACCGAAAGATAATAACAAAAAAAAATCGAAAAACTAAAATTCTGCTTTATCTCTTCAATTTTATAATTTTGAGAAAAATATATTAATATTTACAAAAAAAACAAAAAAAAACATAGGTGATTATCATTACTTAATTTAACCCTTTTTGCAACATTTTAAAAATCATTCATAGTTCTTTTCCTGTATGATTACTAATTACTCCGTCATACAAATAAAACAGAAAAATGAAATTAAAAAAAAATATGATATCGTCTGGTGAATTCCAGTTCGACGTACTTGCACATTAATATAATTGAATAAAAGCCTTCTTTGCATATTATGATTCGTATCTCCATTGCATATTTTAAAAACCTTAAGAAATGTTTCTGGAATTCTAAATAAACGACTTTGCTTTTTAAAGTCGAACTTTTCAAGAGCTTTATGCGGTTTTCGTTCCTTCTAATGAGAATCTTTCATTCTTTGTTCACAAACTTAACTCCATTCGAAATTATAAATGGCAAATTCGTTTTTTTTTTTCTAATGATGCAAAAGAAAATAAACCTTAAACTATTTTCGTCCGCCAGTCTCTATATTAATCTGAACTCTTTCAGCATAAAATTTTTCCACGTTCATTTCGAGCGGTGGTATGGCATCGGAAAAGAAAGGTTGTTATATCGTGATTTGCAACGTGTGCTGACGTCATTGTTTCCACGGCAACTGTGTCGGATTGAGCGGTTTTCTCATCTAGCACGCATGATTCCGCATTGCCACGGTTGGCGAGAAATCTGTACATTCCTTCAAAAAGATACACTTTCCCATCGGTGATAATCACGTGTTTGAGACAAGACTTTTACTGAAATTTTATTGTTGTCAGTATGCTGAATCTTCACGAGAAATTTGAAGCAAAAAAAAAAATTGTAAATAAATGTTCCAGTTTCAAGCTGATAAGAATTTCACTAATTGTTTCTAAATAGGTATTTGCGAATAAAATTCAAAAGTTATCCAAATATTTAGTTAGAAACCAACTCTTGAAATAAATCAGGCATTCTTTCCATAAAAACAATTTTTTTATGTATAAAAATATCATAGAATTAGTAACTAGATATTTATCATATAAATTCTTGAGCATCACGTTAATTAAATAATAAAAACGAAAAAAAAAACAACCTTTGCTATAATTCAAATAATGCTTTTGCCAATTTTATTTTTAATTAATTCATTTGGAAATACAGAATTCAAGACCAATTTTTTTTTTGTATGAATCCTATTGATTCTTCTAAATCTTTTATCACTAAAATTTAGTTTTTATTATATATATTTTTTCATATTTTAAATACTTTTTCACATAACAATGTTACCGAAGACTGTGTAGCTCTGCTATTAAAAGTTATATCTCGTTAATTGATTTAAATTTGAACTTGCCTCTTAATGGTTGCATCTAAAGAATTTATGAATATAATTGATAATTTTTCAACTTTGTAAACGACATTTAAAATCTTGAGAGTGAAATTTACTTAATCTCCTTCCAAATGAATATTATATAAATTCATTAAATTAAAATAATCAGTTTAATGGGATTTTTCAAATTTTCAGACATTTTAATTAATTAACTGGTTAATTAAATCTAGCTGAACTAAATTTTTAACGGTTTCTTAAAATAAACGTACTGAATTTATATATAACTATGTGACCTATAATCGTGCAAAATAAATAAATAAATAAAAGGAACTGTTGATAAAATTGTATGTCCCTTTATATTTCTCATATGTTTTCTTTTCCCTACAGTAAATCATAATACGAATTACTTTTATTGTGTTTGCATTATTTTAAACTTAAATTCAAATAAATAAATAAAATAAAGATAAAAATAAATGAAAAAATAAAACATTTTAGAAATTCTAGCTGGTCATTTAGAATTGTGTACAGAACTATAAGCTAGTGCAAGGAAATGTATCCAGCATATTGTATATTTGATATTGCTTTTATAAATTGTCAGCAATTTTTGACATTATCTACAATTATTGATTTTTTTTCCTTTTAAGTTCATTAAAAATTCATTTCAAATCCTAATTCAGGAAGGAAATCAGAATTAAGTACCATACTTTCAGGATCTAAAATCATCGAATAGCCTTTGCATTTCAACATAACTTACTTTGAATGATTTTGAAGCTTTCAGGAACTAATTTTCGTTAAATGTTCTAATGTTTAAACGTTAATATTCACAATATTTATTTACGCCAAAATAAAGAGATTCGAAACAAAATTTCCGTACATTTTGTCAAATCTCAAAATTTAGCTAAATTTCGAAACCAGACACCTTTTAAAGCAAATAGTTCTTATTTGTAAGAAAAAAAAATGAATGGCAGTTTCCTTTATGCAAACATGATTTTGCAATTGAATTTTCTTTCTTACTTTCTCATATTTTTACAAAAAGGATACTCATTTTTAATTATTAAGAAAATCCTTTTTTATGATTCATTACTCACAATTTATAATTCACTTCTTGTATATTCTGATGGAGACCAAGAAATATGTAAATAATAATTAGTTTTAGTTGAAACAATATCCAGATATCTTTTCGGACTAATATATAATTGTCAAGAGACTCCTATTGCAAAGCAACTAAAGCAAATAACTTAGATATTTTTTTTTATATTCACGTCTCCTATTAGAAACACAAAACAGTTTGGGAAACGTATTCAGCAAGGAATACTTCAAGGGCCTGATAGGTAAAGCAACGATTTTAACTGAAACATTCATTCCGTATATCTTGCTACATTTTATAAAATAACTGAATTCGAATATTCGAAGTTCTTTTGTTGCTGCTGATAATTTTTACGTTGAATCTTTAATCAAAGTGTGATAAAATTATTGAATTGGAATTTTTGAGAATTCTACCAAAGTATGAAATAGAATGCATTTTAAAATTTCTTGAAAAACATCCTTTTTTTTTTTTTTTTTTTTTTTTTTTTTGCTTTTGTTCGTAATTACCGATTGAAAAAAATCTGAGTTGCCTTAAAAATAATAATTATTATATATACATATTTTATTTTATGTAATTTTTCTGTTAAGAAACTGCTTCAGAAATTTAAAAAAACAAATTAAAAATAATCATTTTAATTTCATAGCAAATTTCTTTAAAAAAATAATATTTTATAGCTCAGAACTTAGCTACTAATATTTATATTTTTTGGGGGTTGAGAACCTAAACATTCATTATTACTAAAAGATACAATTATAGATAATAATCCCATCTCAATATACATGATATTTAATTAACCTTATATTATTATAATATTATATTATTTGCATATTTAAAAGGACAACGGCATCAGTGAACCACAGTATCAACTACTGATCCGATTTCGTTAGTTCTTGCTTTATACGAAAATTCTTATAAAACAAGAACTGTTATGTATGTCATCAATGACTGGATGTCCTGTCTTTTACATTTTTCAGAGAAATCTCAAAAACATTGCTTCACTGTACGTTCTTTGCAGATATCACATAAAATATCACTTTTTCAGAGAAGGGCACTTTATAACTCCATCACCTTTTTATTAAGATTTATAAATTCTGGAAGAAATTTTCTCCTAAACCAAATAAATTTTCTATTAAATAATTTCATATATGTCAAAAAATAAAATTAGTAAAGTGAAAAATTCGACATCAGAGCTAATAGAAAGCAATTGTGTTATCCGGTCTTGACGATAGGCAAATAATTGCCAGCAAAACTCGATAAATCCTTACTTCTTAACGGTCAATGAAGATTTCTAAAAGAGCTAAAAAAAGCAACCATTTTTAAGAATAAATAGAAAATATATTTAGGCAATTTGAATGGTCATCCTTGGCTAGTGGAAAAATACGGACAATTCTTACATTTTTTTCTGAACGTAAGTGGAACTACTTCGGAAAAAATGTTAAAAATGATAACAGAAATATTATTAAACGTGACTGAATAAGTTCTAAATTTTTCCAACTTCTTATTTTTAGTTTATTTTATTTATTGCTATTTTTTGCTCATTTAATCTTGTGAAAAAACCATGAAAGTTATTGATTAGTTCTACCGGCGATCCAATAACGAAGATAATTCATTAACTATCATTATTGATCCTTGTAAATTCCACCAACTAGAAAATATCTAAACCATGTTACATTTTTCAGACTTCGCTAATAATAAATTTCCTTTAATGGATCGAAGCATGTTTATTTTCAATTTAATTAAATACATTTTTAAAAGTTAATAATTATAATAGTTTAAGTTGAGTTTGAAAAATTCATTTTACTTTCTGTACTGAGACTCAATTGTTGATCAATAATGTTGAGTCTGTTTTGAGATCATATTCAGACGTGAGGAGATAAATGTGATGTCCTAAAATTCAAGCATAAGAGGCTTTTCTAATATTTTGAATAAAATTTAATCCCATAGAGAGTATTTCTTATGTTATTTCTCCCATTCATAAAATAAAACTATTTCAACAATTTGAATTAAATTTTTGATATTAGCAAAATTTAATTCCAGAACATTTTAATTAACATTTTTGAATTAATGCATCAATAAAACCTTGATTAATATAATGAATCTTTATAATGAAAATATTATTTTTTAGTTCCTTAAAAATATTGTCATTTTTTCTGAGTTTAAGCAAGCTTTTCTCTGAAACTAAAAATTATAGCAGGAAATTTTTAATGGTAGTAGAAGTGACTTTAAATGTTTTAAAATGCATATTTTTCTTTGTAAAACCAGAGAATTTCATAGAATAAATAATAACTATTTATAAATAGACTTGTATGAAGTTGTTTGGTACAATTATAATAAATTAAAAGTAACTAAGTATCAAAATATGTCAACAATTGTGATGTTCCATAATTTTTTATTTTTTATTCTCAAATAAATTAATTTTTATTTTTAAGAAATTGCTAACTTTTACAATTTATTATTTTTATTTAATGCATTTTTTAAAGAATTCATTTGTTTCAAATAATCTATTTTTCTTTTTCTGATCCACGATTTACTGATAATGATGGCAATCTAACCCGGGGGGGGGAGGGTACTTCATATTTGAGGATGATAAGTTTTCGCTTTGATGATTGAATCTCACCATCGGAATACACAAACAGAAAGGGTGTCTAATCGAATACCCCCTATCGATGACGGGGCGTACCTTCTATGGAGGGATAATATCTTGGTTGGGGATGGCCCTTAGGTCACAATTCCAGTTTCTACATAGGGATATTTAAAAATTTATCTTCTTACAATGAACTCTTAGTTCGATAACTTCTGAAATGAACTACTATCACAAAGAAGAAAAAAATGGCGCTGCATATTAGTAAAACTTTTCTAATATCAACATATAAGTGTTTGACACATAGATAAATGATTGATTATTTATTTGATTCAGATCTTTATTGCTTTGATTCTTTTATTTCTCATTTTATTTGGAAATGGATTAATTTTCAAATTAATTTGAAGAATTAAAAACTTAATTCTTCAAAAGTAGAAAATAATTTGAAATATTTTCTTTGAAATTAATAAAAAGATAGCTTGATTTAAAAAAAATATACCAGATTCTTAAAAAATGATCATATTTGAATTTATATAATAACCATTTCCAATAGCAACCGACCACTTTCATTTCCACGATAACACGGCAATAGCCCTTCAGCAACATATAAGGGAATTTTATGTACAAAATTTTCTTTTACACGAACATAGAAACATTTCACATGAAACAAGTAAGTTTTGTACGAATCCGTAATAATTATGAGTATTATAAATGTAATATTAAATTTTTGAAATGAATATTTATGAGAATTTTTTTGCTTTAAATTCTGCTTTAACAAGAAATAAAAAAAAAACTGTTTTACACTAAGCAAACTACTATTAAACTGTTATTTTAAAACTGTTTCATGTAGTGGTTCTTAGTTTTCATTAACAAAACTTATGGCTATTATTCTAATAATATTCATCGATAACGATTTGTAATACAGAAATAATATTCCAAATTAATTAGGTTTCCTCTAAATGAATTTTTGGTAATCCACTCGCTACCACGACAATTCAAATCGGAAACATATATAGGGAAATAAAATTGTCCAATTAAACTTTCCTATCATTCATATAACATGCGGAAAGCAAAAGTCTTTTAACATCAAGGCAAGCTACAAATTCCCTACATTAACTCCATAATGTCTGGCAGACCTGAGTTAACAAAATCTTCCCATCCATTATCATCAATGTATAGCAAGACTCCTTTATGTGGCTGCATTGTGCACATATTTATGGAACGGGGATTTTTCCATCGCTATTCATCCGTGGGAATGCGAAATGAACTAAGCAGGGCAGAAAGAGCTTTCGCTGTCTCCGCCCGCCAGATACCTCGCCAACCCCTCCTACCGGTGGCGTCCTTGGCGCTCCTCGGTCCTGCCGCGGCGGAGTGCGGCCTGACATTGCCGGCCAGTATCCGGAGAGAGATGTCCCCGTGAAGACATGGCGTCTGTGGCCGCCTGGCTGCCTTTCGCCAGGGCAGCGGCCATAGGCTGGGTGCCCATCGCGAATAAGCCCTTACCCGCGCCGCCCGTCACCAAACAGGACAGGAAAAGGGAGGATGAAAAGTTCGTGATCAACGTCAGCGGACGTAGGTTCGAGACGTGGCGTAACACCGTCGAGAAGTACCCTGACACCCTGCTCGGCTCCAACGAGCGGGAGTTCTTTTACGATGAGGACTGCAAGGAATACTTCTTCGACAGGGACCCGGACATCTTCCGACACATCCTCAACTATTACCGGACGGGCAAGCTCCACTACCCCAAGCACGAATGTCTCATGTCGTACGACGAGGAATTGGCCTTCTTCGGCATCATTCCGGACGTGATCGGCGACTGCTGCTACGAAGACTACCGGGACAGGAAAAGAGAGAACGCAGAGCGGCTCATGGACGACCAGCTGTCCGAAGCTAATGCGGCAGACAACATGCCCCATGCCAACATTCGAGAGCGCATGTGGCGGGCCTTCGAGAACCCGCACACAGGCACTGCGGCACTGGTCTTTTACTACGTGACGGGTTTCTTTATTGCTGTCTCGGTCTTCGCGAATGTGTGCGAAACCCTTCCCTGCAGCATGAACGAAGCGACTGGCGATACGATGAGTTGCGGCGAAACTTACAAGGCAGCCTTCTTCTGCCTGGACACGGCCTGCGTCATGATCTTCACTGCCGAGTACCTCCTACGGCTCTATGCCGCCCCAGACCGCTGCAAGTACGCTCGCAGCGTGATGAGTGTGATCGACGTAGTGGCGATCATGCCTTACTACATAGGACTCGGCATAAAGGACAACGACGACGTCTCAGGGGCCTTCGTGACCCTCCGCGTTTTTCGTGTGTTCCGTATCTTCAAATTCTCCCGCCACTCCCAAGGACTCCGCATCCTCGGCTACACGCTCAAGAGCTGCGCCTCGGAGCTCGGCTTCCTCGTATTCTCCCTGGCGATGGCCATCATCATCTTCGCCACCGTGATGTTCTACGCGGAGAAAAACGTCGAGGACACTACCTTCACCTCCATCCCTTCCGCCTTTTGGTACACCATCGTCACAATGACCACACTAGGGTAAGTCTTTGCCTGCTCGCACCCCCCTCCCAACTCTCATTCATTTCAGTGTCCAGGTAATGATGATATCTCATAAAAAGCATCTTTTGTTATATGGACAAAGATTCCAACAATTTAGATATTACAGATCCTCATTTCTTTACTAAGCTCTGATGCAGCAAGATACCAACAGTTCATTTCAGTGTTTTGTCTATATTAAATATATCATTGAGGAATTGTTTAAAACTTCTAACTATTTCAGCGTTTAAAATCAGAATCCGTAGTCCGATCAGAAGTGGTAAGTATTCACTGCTTCAGACATTTGATACGATTTGTTACATTTAATACAGACGATTTCTCGTGGGAATTCATGCATAACAGCATTCACGCATTTAAGTTCGATTTTTTCTTTCTAAGCTGTCAAACACTATCATATTTGTTCTGGTATAGCATCATTTCATATTCAGCAATTTTAGGTTTCAAATTGTTGTTATTATTTTTTAAAATTCTGACTCATAGTTTAATATCTAATAGTGCCCATGATTGTTTAATCTTTGCAGTAATTTAATTTTTGTCCTCATCTTATAAAAGAATCATTCATCATTATTAGGGTTAAGGCTTTAGATGTGAGTGCATGCCTTTCTAGCAGTAATCGTGCATTCTAAAACATGTACACATAAGTCTCTATATCATGATGTGTAACAATTTTCTTAGGGATATTCCATCAAGGATTCATAACTGCTATCGATTAAACCATTAAAAAGCCTGATTCAAATAATTTTACATATCTGCAACTAAAACGCTTCATACAGATAATTTTATTAATTGAGTTCAAAGTCAAGATTGTAATAACTTTTGGCAACAAACAAATGTTCATGACACAACTGCTCGAATTTATTTTTCTTTATAATTTAAGAGAATACCCGTCGTTGATAAGTAATTCTTTGATAAGTCCATTCTTGTCGTTCAATAATGGTTCATTTTACTCGGATTGAGTAGTAACTAGATTAATTTAAAGCACAACCAAATTGTTCTTACCATTTTCTCTTTAATATATTCTCTTTTACAAAACTACATATTTGTGTATTTGTAAAATATTTGTATTTCTGGTATTTAGAATTTGCGAATATTCCACCATAATATTTTGATAAAACTGAAGGAATGAAATTGTTATAAATGCACTTTGATGAGAAGCATTCAATCAAATTTAAATTCGTGGAGAGTCACAAATATTCGATGTACTAAAAGTGAGCAAATCTTTTAATAACACGCTGTATATTATAATTACTCAGCTTATGTCATTTGAATTAACGGCATTACAATTTTTGTCAAACAACTGTTCAGAAAATATAATAACAATTCATGAAGATCTGTTTATAGACGAAAAAATATTAGATTTTGCTTTCTACATTTTCAGTGATTATTTTGCTATAAGTCAGTGAGAGGATAGGATATTTGGAAATATACTCTATATAGAGGAATATTCCAAAAACAGCAAAACTAAAATTAATATTCATTTGCATTAAAATCAAGATATGTCTGATAATTATTTGTAAAAACAATACCTATGCAGACATTAATGTAGATGTCTATATAAATTACTGTCTATATGCGACCCCATATGAGCATTAGTGTAGATAATGGTTAGTTTATTATCAAAAATACATTAAGAAATTAACATTTTTTTCTCGAATTCTTATTATCTAAGGAAAAAATTAATTGAATGAAATAAAATGACTAAATAATATTTCATCTATAATTAAAGAGTATTGATAAGAGTTACTATGTTTTATCTGATACATTAAGAAAACATTTTCCAGTGCGATTTTCTGTTTCAAAACCTTTAAACGTTCAATTTTTTCTTAATAAATGAAATTCCATAGATTTTCTTTGTATTCAAAAACTGTTTTGACCTTGTTCCGCATAATCATCAATACATATTCTAGCTTTTGCTGTTCAAAATTTTAAAAATTTTATGATTTAAAAATACGTAATCAGTAATAGAATTTTAAAAAAAAGGTTTGATTTCACGTTAACCATAAATTAAAACTGTATTTGATTTGTAACTTCTTTCCACTGATAATAACTTTATAGCAAGCCTACACAAAATCTACGAGTACTACGCATGGTTATAAAAATTAAAAGAAAACAATATATTCTTACCTAAAATACTATATTCAAATACTATACTATATTCAATACAATATAAAACAATAAATTATATTTTGTTGTATATTTCAGGGAAAAATTAAAAAAAAAACTGTTGAAATCTGATGATAAAAATTATTTTATTTGAATAATCGATATTCAAGTGATATTTTAAATGATATCGATATGTGAAATTTATCATTGAAATCGTACCCCGCTTGAACGAAACGTACTTTGGCGTAGCCAATAGATTTTTCCGCCGCGTTGCATCAGAAACCGTTACTGGAAATTTCGATGTAAACAGAAACATCAGCGCCATTATTCGAGGACCAAAATAAATATCTTAGTCTAAAAATAGAATAGAGAAAATAAATAGATACAAAATTAAAATTTTTAGATTTCTTCACTGTATTTATTTACAAAAATGTCCGCAACTGATTATATTTCTGACTCTACATGCAAATATTTAAAGCAATCGCTTAACCCTAAATGTAAGTGTTAGATACAGAACTCTAATAAAATTCGAATATTTTTTCTCCACATCAGTATTAGATTTAAAATTTTCGATCTCCAAGTAAACTATAGGGGTGAAAGATTTTTTTTTAATAAAAATAAATAAATAAATAAAACCGAATATTATAAATTTTACTTAGAAATATTCAAATTTGAATTCGTAACTGCAGTCTTCATTTCAAGCAACTAAGCCTAAAATATAAAATATAATTGGAATGATGTCACATTATAAAAATATATTTCAAATAAGTAATACTCATATTTCAAGTACTCCATAAATATGTTATATATGCGAAGATGTTTCATAGACTTCCATTATTAAAAAGGACAAGTAAATATTTTAATATGTAAATAATAGTTTTAAATAAAATCATAATGAAATTTTAATATTAGCATTATTTGTATTTTAGGACATTTAAAACTTAAAAAAAATATTTCATTTTAATTTTGAATATTTTAAAATAATATTTTATCTGAAAAATAATTATCAAAATAAAATATTATTTACTAAAGCAATTTTTCAATTTAATGAATTATATGCTATGAAATTTAACTGCTTTATAATTCAGAACTTTAAAAAAGCAATAATTTCATGTCTAAAAATTTAATTTTAACATTTTTTAATAAAAAATTTCCATGATTAAAATTATTTAAGATTTATCCTGTAGGAAATAAGTCATAAGGACATAATTTCAAAATAATCTACTTTCTCACATGAATTACGAAGTTATAAATTAAATTAATAAAAACTAATGTATTATTACTTTTAATATATTGATAATAAATTTTTACAAAGCGCAGATTTTATTCTCTTTTAATGATAAATTCCTATATTTTAAAATTTAAATCATAAGAAAGTGAATCAAACCTAAATTTTTCTTAAAAAGTTTCAAAATATGAAAGTATTTCTTTTTGTTAAGAAAAAATTAATATCATATATTATGGTGCTTCATCTAAATTCTTCCCTTTACTATTGATTTTAACTCAATAAATTTTATTCGATAACTACTGGTTTATTTTGTCTATACAATACTTTTAAAAATTATTAAATTTTGCTTACTTTTGTTTCATAATAGGTATTAATTTTCGTAAAAAAAAAGCAAATTGCACATCTATTTGATGCAAGATTGTCTAATGGAAGAATATAATCCATCCCTATAGAAGGGTAAGAATTTTCATTAACGATAATAATGAATTGATGAATTTTTAAAACTCAGGATAAATTATTAAAATACTAAATATTCAAAATTTAAAATAAATAAATAATAATCTTAAAATACACTTTCTAGACATTCTCGAAATACAAAATCTCGAAATTTGTGAAAAGAAGCTGTAGAAAAATTTAAGATTTTAAATCTACAAATCCATAATAGCCCTCTTTGCTTTTTAAAAATCTACTCACTTCAAATAATATTGTAGTGTTTTAAATGAATTTTGAATTGCCGAAGATTTAGTAAGTTTATACGAATATCACCGCAAGCAATTTTGCAATTCATTTATAAAATTATTCATTTGTTAATTTATGTGTTAAATTTTCTTTCTAAGACTTTTTTTAAGAAAAAATAATAGATTAAATTAAATTAAATACAGTAATGACTTTCAAATATATTCGAGAACTTGTTTGCTTTATAATTCTCAAAACCGAAAAATTGGGAGACTAAATTCAGCACATATTATTAATTTTTTTTTACTTATTGCATGTTTTTTCCATATATTATTGTTATTCTCTCCCATTATGTATATTTAATAACTACATATACAAATTTAAGTAATATCACATCTTACAAATACTTCTTGAAATGAATCCCACTGTTTTATGCAAATAACTAAGTAATAATCAAAATAATAACTAAAATTATAACTGTAAGGATATTACAACGGTTGTATTTCCTTTTATGATTTTCTTTTTCCGTGAAATAAATTTCAAGCTCAGGAATTTGTCTTATTTTAAAACTTCAATTGCTAAGGCTGACTTAAATGCAAAATTATTCAAGTAGTTTAAGTTTGAAGATATTTACGTATTTTTTTTAATTCCATTAAATGAATCACTTTCGGCCTCACTTTCTTCTAGTCAATCATAAAACTAATATCTAATAATGTTTTTTTATCCATCGTTTAGTGAATCCAATGCCATCCATTGTTTTCATATGATGCCTACAAAATAAACTTTGAAGAAGTTAATTAATTGGAGCTTCATTAAAAATTAGAAATATTTCTAGATTATGTAAAATATATATAACTAGCCGCCTTTGGCGACCAGCCGGTTCGCTAGTATTACCGCTCGCTACAATTTTCAATTAAATATTTTAAATAACTGGTCTCAAACAAAACATTTTTAATCTTCAAATTTTGATAGTCATACCAAACTTATATTGTTTAGATCGTTTCGTTCAATTTACTATATATATTTTGCTAATTTGTTGCCATTTCCGGTAAAACTTCAACTTTAATTAAAAAAATGACGAAATTGCAATTAATATTAAGATATTTTTTAATAAAACCAAGCGTTTTATTTTATTTATCATCTTTATTGTTATTAATTAATTATTATTATTATTGAATATGAGTATTGCAAACAGAATTTCTCGGTATTTAAGTCTTATGTTAACTACAAAATATTTTTCATAGTTAATGTAATATCTCAAAGAATAATTCAACAAAAATTTCTGAGATTCAGTATAAAATTCAGTTTTTAGTTTTGCTTTCAAAAGGATTGAAATGAAATCAATAATAATATTTTGTTCCTGCTTATAAATATATTTCAAAAATTATGAAGTCTAAATTTAATGCAGTAAGGTATCATATTCTGATAAATATTCTGGACACACCAAATTTTAAATAAATGAATGAATGTTTCTATTTTCCACGATCAACTAAGACTTATTTATGAGATTTTGAATGTTAAAAATTTAGAAAAACTCAACATTTTCATAATCTTAGACCAATTAATGTTGAGAAACCTGCGCGCTTATTGGCGTATTTTCTTTGAAACGATCGATGAAAAATCTAAAATTATCCTTTTTTTATTGAATAGTGATATTCAAATCTTCATAAATCAGTCAGTTTAAGTGATTTGAAATTAACTCTTAAAAGTCAGTGATTTAGTTGATTGGAAATTAACTCTATGACCACCATAAAATCTGTGCTTTCTCTTGTGGTGTATGCATTCTCCTTAATATCCGATCGAATAAAACATCACATACAAAAGTACTACAATAGAACAAACACATCAAAAGTAAACATAACATTTCAATAGTTGCCAAAAACAAAAGAGAGAAAAATGCAATTAATAAGCAGACGATATTTAGAAAAGTACAGATATTTAGACTGGAAAATGAAATTATCTGAAATTTACCACACGCGCAGACGATATTTACAAAAGTAAAAATATTCAAACCTGAAAAGGAAAATATATGAGTTATTCCATCAATAAATGCCATAAGTTTGTTTACATCTTCATTATTTTATGAGTCATTAAATATCAAAATGGATCCGGGACTGAATAAACACCCTGTATAGAGAGTGTAAAAGATCATAAAATAATTTTTCTTGAATTTATTTTTTAGAAAAAATAATATTTCATATTTGTTTCATTTCCTACAGACACTTGCCGAAAATTATATTTTTGCAGATTTCATTTCCAAAAAGATTTAATTTATTTTCGGTTAGAGCTTTAATCAATGTGATGGCAACACTTTGAAAAAAGCTATTTTTTTTCTCATAAATGCGAAACGTGCTTTAATCCTCATTTTTATTTTTGACGAAAAAAATTATTGAAAAACATAGTTAAAATATTTATTTAAAAATTCATTAAAAATAGAAATTTAATTTTAAGATTAAAACAGTAGTATCATTTAAAAGATAAATTTTTTATCTTTAACTTTATGTAAAATTCTTTTTTGTGCGGTAATATTTTCGGCAGTTATAGCAGAAAAACGACAAAATTTCGCTTAATTTTTAAATAAATAAAATTCTAGTTAAAAATTCGAAAAAATAACCCCCAGGTGCACATTCCCGGCCTCCAAGGTATACACGTGCCAAATTTGGTAGCTGTAGGTTGAATGGTCTGGTCTGTAGAGCGCCAACACACACACACACACACACACACACACACATTGAGCTTTATTATAAGTATAGATATAGATATAGATTGAACTCATCTACCTAGAGTAATTCAAAAACGGAAAAGAATAGTAAAATTAACATTTTATTTAAAAGTTGCAAATTCCTCTTTAATCTTGAACTCAATGTTATTTTATCCTTAATATTGCTTTTGTTTTTATATTTTTTATCATTCGGTCCAATAATTTTAACAGAATGAATATTCATGTGTTTGAATTATGCTAGTTTCATTTCATTCGGAAAGTGAATGTATTTTTTTTTCATTGGCCGAGTATTTAGGGAACTGAATTTCCTGGAAGCAAAATCGAATTTGTTCTTGTGATATCATAATCATATATTAAACTTCTATTTTGCATGGGTTGAAAAGGAATCAAATTTGAACTTTCTTAATGTCTATTTAAAAGATCGCCTAAATATCATTTATATAATTATTATATCTCACGGATACTTCTACTAATCTTCTTAAAATTATTTTAACATATAAATTTTATTATAAATTTGGTACAATTTAATCTCAGAAAATATTTAGTGTTTAAATACAAGTTGACTCATTAAAAAATTTATAATTTAAAGATCTTTTTTCTTATTCTTCTAAAATTCTTAGCATTTTTTTCAAGTGAACTCTTGTTTTGTATTCAATTTTTATTCCTAAAAGCATATAGAATCTTCTTACTCAATATTTCATGAAATTATTAAGATATATATTATATTTTATTTTTTCTTCAGTTTTAGGACGTAAATTAGTATTACCCGTATTTCAATAACTTAAAGGCGACATCAGCGACTTCAAATAAGTATTTAAGTGAAAAATATATTATTTTAAAAAAGTATTAACTGTTATTTCTAAATTGGATAATTGTGATGTCATTTAAATATTTTTTTAATGTTTTCAAGTAAGAACGATTTATTAATTATAAGCAGAAAAATTTCATATAACCAATTTTAATATGCAAATATTATTCATAATATTATAAATTTACATTTTTTATTTAAGTAAATATTTTTAAGCGTTAATATATCCTACAAAATTGATAAATAACTACGTTATTCTTCATTGCTAATTTTTTGTTATTCAAATATCGATTATATTTTAATGCAAATCTAAAGAATATCTTCAGCTTCTTGATTTTTAAAAAAATATATTTTAAAATATTTACATACTTTTTGCACAAATTTTATCTAATGTCTCATTCAGAAGCTTCCATGAGTATTGCTTAAAAAATTTTAACAACATGAAAACTGCATAAAAAATATCCTTTTATAGGATAACATAAAATTATGCAGAAATACTTGATACAGCTTTTTTTTAAAATTATAGTTAGAAGAAAGAATAGAAACTTGAATCAAATTTAAATTCAAATATGAAATAAATAAATATCTTTTAAAAAAAATGAACCATTGACTGATATTTACAAATAATATATTTTATAGTATTTAAATTTTCAGGATATACTTGGCGCCATTGGTGACTTTCAGGTCCAATTAGAGTATTGATTATATTTCATTTTAGTTAAATTATTTCAATATAACTTCTTGTTTATCATTCCATGAGATTTTTATTGATTAAAGTCTTGTTATTTTAATTCAATTGTTTATTTCTTCTCATTCTATGCATAAACCTTTTTAATGAAGATGCGTCTCATAGCATCTTAGAGAAATCAAAACGGAAATTTGCTATTGATATCTTCTAAATTCTATGATATTGAAACTTTACTTTTTTTGTCCTTTAAAATGCATAGTTATTAAACAAAATCTCTATTCTGTAACTTTCAACATTCGAAAAAATAAAATATTTCATGAAACAATGAAAAATACTCGAATTTCAGGACAACAATGTTTTTACAAAAATTAAGCAAAAAATTTTTTAATTGCCAAAATTCAAAAGAATTTGCTGCATATTATTATTTTTGATATATTGACAGATATCACATTTTAAATGGTTATATAACATAACAGAATTTTTCCTGCAACCATAAGTAGATTAAATAAAGACTTGTGGAAATTAATTAAAGAATCTATTTCCCGAAACAAATTAGTTAAAGAATCTATTGGTAGCATCGCATTTTTTTTAATAATATCATGATGCTTTTGGGGAAAGACAACGAAAACACTAATTTGTTTTAAACAAATTATTTGTTAAAATGTTGTCTATTTTCACTTTCATAATAAAGGTTAAATATTTTAACTGTAAAGTTTAATGTTATCAAGGAATAATGAAAAATTAGAGTTTTAATTTCAACATTTCCTAATCTAGATTTGTTTTATAATTTCTAGATGCTGTAAAATTTTGTACTGTTCTGCAATGATAGAATGAATTTTGCATTCTAGTATTAGTTGTCTTATGACAAATGAAACTATACTATGATGGATAATTGAAATTTGCATGATTAATTTTTGAATGAATATGCCAATTCAAGGATGGATAATCAATAAATTAAGAGGCAACAAAGGAGTTTAACTGGAAATGGGTTTTTAATGTTAATATCGTTAATATTTGGAATGCTTAAGAATTTTATATGTTGATTTGAAATAAATTCCTTCATTTCAATATTTTTAATGAATATTATCTGTGAAAAAAGCATTTCATCTTAAATTTGTTTCAAATATTCATTCATCTTTACAATGCAGCAATCATAATTAATGCAGCAATCATAATTAATTTAATGGCTTTTAAATCCATACATCAAATACATATGCAAAATTTCATTTATTACATGCAAATACGGATACGGATTTTTTTATGCAATAGAACTTTCACAGCAATCTTGTATATTGTCACCTATTCTATGAAGTTCTCGTAAGTAAAATATCGGACTTAACCACGTAGTTCATTATGCTACAATTGATCATTTACAGTCACTGCTATACAAAAATGTCATTGTTTTGAAAAATTTGTCCTAGAATATTACTAGAGCAAAACAGTTATGGATTAGTTGTATCTATTTTCAAATTGTTAAGTGTGCATATGGTTATTTTCTTTTATTACAAAATTTCATACGTCATAAAAGGTGCCGACTACTGTATCAATATTCTTATGATTATTTTATATGTTATTTGACAAAAGAAATTTTAAATGAACAGTGATGACATGACTATATGCTTTGATTTTATAATTTGAGTTTCATTAATTAATCACATGCAAAAGTTTAATAGCAAAGGTAAATAATTTGTAAATGTAACTATTGAACTTGTAAAAGTTCTTTTCAAACTCATTACACAACATTTTTTAACATTTCACAAATCCCTTAGAATTTTTCGAAATAAAGTTTCTGGAAGGAGGTCAATTCAGAATAAAAATTTATACATTTAAAGTAAAGTAAAGTAATACCTTTTAAAGTATTTGATAAGTTGAAAGTTTTTTTTATGCAACAAAAGTCAAAGCTATATTATTTTAAACATCAAATGCTTTAAATTACTAAAAATGCATATTGAATCAACTTCTTAATTTATTTTATAAACCGAATTTTTGAAGTAATGCATTTTAGCCATATAAAATTTTTAGTAATCTATTTGATTACTAATGATTTTTATAATCTAATGTTTAAGCAAATGTTTAAGCAAATAGTAGCTCCTGATCTCAGAAGCCAATTTGATTTAGTTTTCTGGAATAAACTACCAACATCAAGTTATCTCGTAGAATATGGTTCAAGTGTTTTTCATTTTATTAACACGGTGAAAATTGTTTTTCTATAGAAATATCGAATGCTCTGGATTTCATATTTAAATTCAAAAATCCAAAAATAATTTATAAATAATTTCGAATTAAATCCTATTTTATATTTCAATATTTTTTTTAATATATGAAATATTTATACCAGCACAATTATCATCATATGCATTTTTGAAAATAATCTAATATTTTTAAGATAATTTGATAATAAAATTATTTATTTCTCAAATAATTAATTCTAATCAGTTACAGTTATGGTTGATGCATTCACGTCATTTTATAAATGCAATCAATTATTCAAAATGGCTTTAAATATTAAAATTCCACAAAAATTCTCCACAGCGTTGGAGAATACTTTGAAGCTGAAATATCACGTATTTTATGACATGAATATATCGATGATTATTTTCTAAGTAAATATTTACATTTTATAATCCGTTTTAGGCAATAATGGATAAAGAGGAAGGGATACTTTTTATTCAAGTGTGTAATGAATATACATAACTGAAGCTTTTAACAAATTTTAGAGTAGTATTTTGGTCGGAGAAATGCATATTTTGAAATAAATACATCCACATAATGATTAGGTAATAAAATAAATAAAAGTATTTCATAATTTTAAATATTATTATCGATTCACAAATTTCTTGTTGTAATATCAAGACTCATAATTCGTAAATTTAGTACACTGCTTCACTTTTTTTTTTGAATTGCTAGAGATTATTCATAGAATTGTAACTACTTTTAATTCAATTCACTTTACTTAAAATTTAAAGGATTCCACTTGAGATTCTAAATTTTTACTATATAATATAGTTTTTACAAAATAAATAGTTTTTCCTTCCTTTTGTATTTTAAAAAAATGCTATTTATGAATAATATTTGAAATAAAAGAAAGAGCACTCTAGCAATGATCTACTCTGCAAATGATCCATTTTTCACATGCTTCATGTCACGAGGAAACCATTAAACTCACATTAACTCTACAATGTTGCACAAAAACCAATTTTATTGTAAATGACTCAAGCTATATTGATCCATATCTAAAAATAGAGATTTCTCATACATTTTAGCAGCACATTTCAGACTTGAATAATTTATTCTCTTCGTACATTCTATTAAGACAAATTCGGATTATGCACCAAATTTCATTATTAATGTTCAAACTTTTATCTCGGAGCAGGCAATAATACTTCACTGATTTTTATTCATACAATATAGAATGTGTTTTTCTCTTTTCAAAAAATTCATTTTCATTCGATAGATTAATTGTTTTCATTATATTTTATGATATTAGTTCTTTTTAAATTTGCCTGCATTGAGCAACATGACGTAAGAGTTTCTTTCTTTTTTAATAAAATATACACACTTTTTAATAAAAAATAGTTTTTTTCGCCTTAACCTTCATGTATATAAATGATTATTTTATTATTTTTGTTAAATATTATTTTAGAATTAGAATCGACTTAATTTCGTTTTTCGTTTGAATGTCTAATATTGACCACAATGCATATACCAATAAATTTCAAATAAAATGTATAGGTAATATCTGATTCTGACATCAGATTATCTATACATTTATTTTAGATAATCTGACATCAGACATTATTATTTTTTTAATTCATTATCTGATTTATATATGTTATAATATATTCAAAAATAATCATAACTTACATTGTTGTAGTACTTATTCCTTAATTTGTATTTTATTAAAAATAAATTTGATTTTACAAAAATTTGCGGTATTTTAAAAAGAAACTAATCGCAATTGAATCGAATAGTTTACTTTCTTAGCTTACTGATTTATAAATGAGTATATTTAATTTTATGTTTTCTTTTTCATTTTTTCATATATGTGTGCATAGCGAATTGTTAATAAATAATTAGACATTTTATTCTAGAATTCGATCTTTTCAATATTTGAAGCGTCATAAAGGCGAAGGAACTATTTGTATCCATACTTTTCTATGAATATGATTTCTTCATAATTAAATAAAAAAGCGACATTCATTTGAAATTTGACGGATGCAGTCTTTACAACAAATTTATCTATCTATAACGAGTTAAAAAAGTTTTGAATGTAAATTCATACTTTTCCAAGAGGCTTATTCGGATTCATTCAAGGCCTTTACACTTGCGAAACAACAACAAAAAAAAAGGTTCCATATTTACTAATATTTTAACATGTGCGCTAATCATGATGACCAAAAATATTTCATTTGTTTTCACTTATTATGTTCACAAAATGACAGACTGAGAAACTACCCGCCCCAGTAAAATGCTCCTTTCTCTTGTGTTGAAGTTTCAAACTTCATATCCCAGGTTGCTCAACCTTTTGTACAATATAATATTATAA
>JAPMOR010042999.1:25501-36744 GCA_026543865.1 Argiope aurantia
ACACACACACACACACACACACACACACACATATATATATATATATAATATACACTGGTGTGCAAAACTTAAGCAACAGGTATGTTTTTTGCCATAACTTCACGAGAAATCATCTGAGAGACATGAAATTCAGAAATGAGATACAGCATTTTGTTCTGAAAGGATGACGAAAGCATAGTTCCGCAGAAATGAATACAATGCATACAGTATGGAATCAAACAAAAAAAGGCTTTATTGAACTCATAGTATCGTTACACATGATTGTCTGTCCAAGAGGAATAACAGCAAGCAGATGTTCCTTAGTATGGGATATGTCCTGCCCTTACTGCAATGGTTGCTTCGCACCGTCTCCCCATACTCAGCACCAAATTGTCCAACAGTTCTTGAGGTAAGAGTGCCCATTCCTCAATCAGCATCTGTTTAAGTTGTCGGGTGTTCCCAGGAGGATATAATCGTCCCGCAAGGCGTCTCCCCAAAGCATCCTACACATGTACTGTAGGATTTAAATCAGGGGAGCACGCTGGCCAATCCATTCGAGTGATATCTTCACTTTCCAGGAGCTCCTCAACAGCACGAGTCCTGTGTGGCCGTGCATTGTCATCCATAAAAGCGAAGTCTGATCCAATGGCACCTCGGAACAGACGCACATGGGGAAGGATCACCTCCTGACAATAGCGATATCCAGTTACAGAACCTCTGTCGAAAACGTGGAACTCAGTCCGCCCGTTCATCATAATGCCTCCCCAGACGACAACTCCAGGACCACCGAAACGGTCTCTTTCCGTGATGTTACAAGCGATTCCCAACGAATCAACCATTGCAGTAAGGGGAGGGCATATCCCATACTAAGGAACATCTGCTTGCTGTTCTTCCTCTTGGACAGACAATCATGTCTGTACTATGGAACGATACTATGAGTTCAATAAAGCCTTTTTTTGTTTGATTCCATACTGTATGCATTATATTCATTTCTGCGCAACTATTCTTTCGTCATTATTTCAGAACAAAATGTTGTATCTCATTTCTGAATTTCATGTCTCTCAGATGATTTCTCGTGAAGTTAGGGCAAAAAATATACCTGTTGCTTAAGTTTTGCACACCAGTGTATACACACACACACACACACACATATATATATATACATATATATACAGAGAGAGAGAAATAATGTCAAGACTGGGCGCTTCAATAAATATTTTGAATCCTAATACATCTCTAAACTATTTCATGAAATATGCTTTAAGTGTTAAAATTTATTTAGTGGAAAGTAAAGACACAAAAAAAAACCTGGCAAAAAACCGTTGAAGATAAATTTAAGTTAATTTAATGAGCGAGGAAAAATGATTATGAAACTGTGCATTGGTAAGTCTAAAAGATACGAAGATATGAAATGTTTTTAACATTTTAAACTACAAATTTGTAATTTTGATGAGCCTAACGAATTTTGTAAACGCTCTACATATCTTGTTTTCACTAATTGGGTAATTAGAGAATGTATAGTATAAAATAAAAGAAATAATCGGATTTCTTTAATTATTTCTTGTAAGTAGAATTTATTATTAAAATATTGTGAATGAAAAAATAAGAATGAAAGTATCGTAAACGTTTTCGTAAATACAAGAGGATTATGAATCAAATCTTAAGGAATTTAAAAAATACTCTAAAAGAATGTACAAATAATAAAAGAAATTATATAATATCTTTTAATACAAAAACATATTTAAATATAATAAGAATATTAATAGTTTATTTAAGGTTTTCAGAAATTTTCTTCCTAGGCATTTATTTCATTCAACCATGCACTTAAGTAATTTTTATATTGAGGATAAAAGCAATAATAGAGGGTAAAGAATATTGACAATATAAAAAAAAAACCTAGATGAATGAAACCTTATCACCAAAAGAGCCCTTTTGAGTCATTCATAAAACATATTTTCCATCGAAATAAATTTAATTTCGTAATGATTCTAATTCTTATTCACATTCAACGTCTTATATGTGAATTTCAATGAGATTCATTTCTGGTATTTGAAAATCCATTCATTATAAAATTCAGACTCGAGCATCATACTTAGGGATTGTAATATCGGACCAAAATTTCAATACCGGTATTCGGTATTTTTTTTTATCTAAATACCGGGATACCGGTTTTAATACCGATATTAGAAATTTTAGAAAAATAAAGAAAACATAGGTGCTTTTTTTGTTTTATTTGCCAGTTTTATTAGAGAGTGTAATCATCACAAAAAATAATTTGTAATTTATAAATTATAAATTATAGCAGTATATAAAGAATCACAAAAAAGTAAAGGAACATCTTATTTATTTAAATCACAAAAAAGTGTAAATATCACTAATCAGTCTATGGTACTATTACAAATTTTTGAAATGTGATTTTAAAAAACATAATGCATCCATTGTACTGTCCTTAAGCCTGAAAAGTAATTTTGTGCAAAAATTACCAGCTGTCGAAAACGCTCTTTCGGCATCTACGCTAGTTGGTGGTACTGTTAGCAATACGCGATATACTCCTTCCAAGTATTTACCTCTAAATTCCTCATCTTCAAATAAATTGATTTCTCGTCGGATGGTTTTGGATATAGCAAATTTCTGTTTTGTATTTTGGTTCGTTGAAATTTTTTTATTTATTGCTTATTCTAATTTTTGTTCAAAAGACAATTCCTTTTCACTATGGCATCATAATCTTCGATAACTGTACCGAACTCTTCTGAATGTGGATAGGCTAGTGGGTAAAAAATTTTAAGAAAATTTACTATAAACTTAATCAGATTTGAATTGGTTAGTCTTTTTTCTTCTTTTTCGTTTTCATTTTTAAAATCATTATAATTATGCAAATACCATAAGACATTTTCTATTTCGGTATGCCTTTCTTCTGTGCGATTTTTCAATGTAATATATAATTCTTCAGATAGTGATGTGTGCTGTTCTTTCAGTGACTGCAACATGAAATTTATTGTTGCATTAGCTGTTAATAAATTAGAATCTCTCCCATATAATTCCTCAACAGTCAGTTTTATTGGAAGTAGAGCTGATACAGTTCTGGATATTAAGTCGAATTCACTATCCGAAAAATTAATTTGCAGGTTTAAGTTGATTATTGTTTTTTGAATTAGATTTCTCAGTTTCAAAAATCGTTCCATCATTAGGCGTAAACTGTTCCAACGTGTTTTAGAATCTAATATTAACATATATTCTGTTTTATTTTCAGTTAGTATATATTTTAGTAATATGTCTTTTTTTATAGGGAAATATTTAAATATTATAACAATTTTTCCAAATTTATAAATTATAGGAAGCAATTCTTGATGGGTTAATATCTCATTCTCATTAGTAATATCCCCTTCAACAACTAAATTGTCATTATCTTCATTGTCAATATCACTCTCGCTCTTGCTCACTTCAAAGTTGAGAACCAAAGTTTCTATATCCACAGTATTTGAATTCTTCTGTCCTTTTTTTGGTATAATACATCTATT
This sequence comes from Argiope aurantia, assembly GCA_026543865.1. Classification (NCBI taxonomy): domain Eukaryota; kingdom Metazoa; phylum Arthropoda; class Arachnida; order Araneae; family Araneidae; genus Argiope; species Argiope aurantia. The sequence continues at coordinate 28,999 of JAPMOR010042999.1, forward strand.
ACTCCTAGTTGAATTTCATGAGCATAGCACAATTGCTGATTTGCACCAATCAACTTTCCAACTTTTTTCATAACTGTTGCTCCATTAGTCGTTGTGGATACAATATCTTCTTTCAGGGATAATCCATGTTTCGCTAAATTAGATTAAGCATTTAAGCCATTAATTAGCTAATTAATTTCGACCGTTAGGAAGACATGAAAACAAAAACGTATACTATTTTATATACTATTTATAAACGTATACTATTTCAGTATACTAAAACGTATACTGAAAATATAGTGGAGACAATTTAAAAAAATTCTAGTAAATACCAAAAATACCGGTATTACAAAATTGTACAATTGGCTAAAAATACCGGTATTCGCTATCCCGATATACCAGTATTGGAATCCCTAATCATACTTGATTATCTATATATATTGCCTTATATTTTATAACTAGCATATTGTATGGTACTTTTCAGTATTGAAGAGCGTCTCTTTCTTAACTCTACAATAGAAATTTTTTATTCTATATTTCAATTATTTAAATGGAAAGAATCATTTGTTAAATTTTTGTTTCGATTCAATTTTCACCCACCTACAATCACACGTGTTTTATATTCACTATTTTCATGTGTCGAACAATAAATTGTGACTTTTTTTTGCATAAATCGAGTATATTATAAAATAATTTTTAAGGTGTACTATTTTTTTTAAATTTGAAGTCCTAACAAAGTTTTATAAACAGAATTAAATAGTTTGATACAAACGAGTGATGGCAAACATAATAGTGCACTTCATCTAAAAAGGTAAGTAATTTATTGAAATTTTTCATTATTACACACTATCTTGATTATTATTATCTTAAGCTTTAATCTTGTGTTTAAATAATTTCCATATGATATAGGCTTTCTAAAACGGAACAAGGCGGTGATATTCAGTCTTTCTTTGCAATGGAAAAGAATGAAAATGACAATCATACGTAAAACATAATCATATATATTAATTTTGCAATTATGAGTTACAAAATTCAGAATTCATTCTATCTCATCAGCTTAATCATAATGTACACTTTGAATCAATAATATTTTCTCAAATCTCCAATATTTGGCTATATTAATTAACTTAGAAAAACTGAGGTATTATTATATATTGCACATATTATAAATTATTATGCTATATATTGTTATATTGTATTGTATAATATATTATATTTTTTTCAGAAAATAATATAATTTAATGAGAATTATTCGAAGGATGCTAAGCATTACAAAAATGCCAGAAAATAAGAAAACCAATTAAATACATTTTCATAGCTATTTCACAAATAATATATATTTAAGTAACGTTTCGATATTATAAATAGAATTCTATTATTTAATTTCAGTAGAATTACATCTACTTCTCGACCTGTTTTCATCATATTCTGTTTAAGATCTTGAATTAAATGATAAATCAAAAATTTTTCTAAAGGTCTTTTTGGCATAAGTCATTTTCCACAATAGGAAATTGAATATTTGAATGAAGAAATGTTCTATTACGAAAAATCCACATTCTCTGAAAGAATGCTTAAAATCACAAGAGAATTTTTTTTATATTCATTATGAGTAGTCTTTTTGAAGTTATAGTTCTGACCTTTAGTACAAAAATTTTCAAATCATTTTTTAATCAAAAGAGTATTTGAAAAATTACAAACTTGAAAACAAGGTTGCATTTTAAAAAAAAATCAAAATTCAGCAAAACTTGTCATTTTAATCATCCAAAGAATTGCTTTTAATGTTATGATCAGGAATTGCATCATCTGAAAGTGATGCCAAATATTTATTTAAATTTTAATTATTCGCCGTTTGATTAACATTTCATCTTAATCGAAGCAAACGATAGTAAATCGTTATAATTATTGAAAATTGAAATAAATGATAATAAATTAATATTAAAGTAAAATTATTATTTGTACAAATATATTTGCTCATTGTAACAATTTGGTTTCACTGCTTCAAAATGTAATCTATTTAAAACACTCTAAAAAAATAAAAATCTTAAATTCTCAAAACAATCGTTCAAAATTATCGTTCCATATCGGCTGACAATTTGTTTGTATTACTTTATTCTCTTAATTTCAAATAAGGAAATTGTCTGCCTATTTACTTTGCAGCAAGGAAATTTGAAGGTAAATTTATAAAGATTTTATAAATGAAATATAGTACTTATAACACCGTAATTTTAGGCAAGTAAAATGTAGCAGATGTTGAATCAATCGAAGTCGGTTAAGAGAAAAAAAAGGCATTTATATCCATGGCAACCAAAGAATCAGATCGTTCTTTCCAGATAAATTACTTTGATTTAAGCCATCTTTGAGATATACAAGAACTTATTTCTTGCATTTGGGAAAAATTTCGGGGATTCTACCTCGAGTTTCTGGAATTCGTCGATCAATTTAGAATTCTTTGTATCGATTGTGCCATTATTCTTAGGAATGTTCATGATATTTGGAAGTATTCCGAGCTATGCTCCCACGAAATTACGGCACCTCTTCGTGAGTTTTCCTATTCAGCCTTTAATGAAACGAATTATTTCTCTATAAAGGTTTCCGTTTTCTTCATTATTAAAATCTTGATTTCCAGAAAGTTTTCTGTTAAGTCTATATAATACTAGTCCTTTTTCTTTATGTATATTCATAATCTATGCAGTCTTATGTATATTCATAATGTATATTCATAATCTATGTCTTATGTATATTCATAATCTATGTTATCAGTGAAAGGTAACTGCGCATGTTGTTTAAAATCTCTGATGATGATTAGGAGTGTGCCAAAAGTGGCGTTACACCGGTAAAAAGCTCATAATTAAAATTTAAAAAATAGAATTTAAATAGCCGTCAAAGGACTAGACATTCAAAAAAGTCTTTCATACGTACATGTTCTAGATGCAAAAGAAGATAAACCAAAGAAAATAAAAAAAATCTAGAATAAAAGAAATAAATAAATAAAGGAGCATAAAAGAGGCATAAAAAGAAAAAGTGGAGTAAGCCTAAATGGCTCAAGCAGAAGAGCTTACATAATATTCCATAAGAACAGTATCATCGAAACATAATTAATGAATAATAAAAGTTACCAAAATAAGCAGTTTAAACTTGGAAAACAGAAAAATAAAAAATAATTTTAAAGAAAAGAGAAAAATATAAATAAATATATGAAATAACAAATCAATAAATAAATGAAAAGTAAATACATAAAATGGCCCAGTCTAAGGTAGAATCCATCATTAGAAGCAAAAGGTTTTTTTGTATACTCACAAGATGCTGCCACTTTTAACATTGCTTGACTTTCTGCATGCGTACTTTGAAAGGCACAGACAATATAGAATCCCATTTAAAGTGTGTTTTAGTTTTAGTTTAGTTTAGTTATATAAACGTCCCTCTGTAAAGCAATACTAAGGCTCTTTCAGGACGGACCTCGTAAATTTGAACTGCGGTCAGATGACGAAGACGACACTTGAGCTGGCACCTCCCTCTCCACATCACACCACACCAACGGGAGGACGTTTGGCATGACGGATTTAACGTGCAACAGACTCCCTTACACAACGGTTCTTCAGTGGAATCGGGACTCGAACCTAAAACCCTACAGCTCATGAGCCGAGACTTTACACCAGGCCACCGTGGCCTCCATTTAAAGTTTGCAAATGTTACAAAAGCATTAAGTACTAAAAGGAATGCCAAATTGCTTCATTACAATTTATAACCAATAAAAAGTCCTTGTTTCTTTATAGTAAATAACATATGGCTCCAAAAATCCCTTTTCCTTTTCAGTAAAATAACATATGAAGTCCAAAATAAGAAAGAGTAGTCCAGATAAAAGACAAACTAGGATAAATTATTATTTCATTTAGAAAATTCTGCTTTCATTGTTCTACAGGAAAGAGATTAAGAGTAAGTTACTTAAGATTTAAGTGGACAATGTTGTTCTACATTGAGCGCTGACGTACCAGCATTTCCTTGCAAATTGCTTGGAGGATGCCAAAATTATAGAGGAGCCGAACTTTTAACACAAACTTTGGAAGGAAATGATTATACAATGACATGTCTATAGACTTTGAAATTATAGATAGCTAATATCACACATAAAGTTTGAGATATTTATATATATTCGAATATTTTAACGATAAAATGCAAGTTTTTTCGAATAAAATACTTTTACTTGACTTCCTTATTTATAAATCATATGAAGAAAATATTGTAATTATAAAAACAATAGTTAGAATAGTTGTGTTTATATCTCCATTAGACCAAAACAATTATTTATGTTACCATGTATGTGGATATCTGAAGTTGTTAAAAGTGGACTAAGACTAAAGATGTAATTTGGTGTATAGATTTTACAACCAAACAGTAGATCTCAATTAAAATTTAGATGAAATCATTTAGGGTATGATTGCCTGTCTGTTTGTTCTTTCATATTTACAACAAAACAAATACTCAAGTTTTTATCTGTCCTATCAAAAAGAAACAGAATGAATTGAGAGATCATCATCGTGATTCTTACATTGAAACTAAGTATGAAGTCGTCTAAGTGCGGAATAGCCATCTCCAATCGTGAGCCAACCTTCTCACAGGAGGTACGTTGCGTCATTAGAGAAGTGGTAATTTAATCCGACATCATTATTATATCCCAAGGAGAGGAGAGAATACGCTTACGTAGTGATTTCTAATCCACCGTTCATAAAATCCCTTGTTGGTTCAAAAATTCAAAAAGCTAGAAATCAAATGCAGCAAGCTGATCATGACCTAAGAGATTTTTACATCTGTAGATTTAATGCACGCATATATGAGATATTTCATTGTAGATCCAACAACTTTATTTTGGATTCTTTTTCGCCTTTTGCAGCAGAAAAAGTAGGAAGTGATGTTGCAGCATTGCGTAAGAAAGCATGCTATAAAAGTTTAGATCGCATACATAGTTATATTCGTCTTGTAATTCTGGTAGCAACTGAATTAAGGTTATTCGAAATATAACTTGATTAACAATTTCTATTTCTTTGGAAGAATTTTGCTTAATATTTCAACATTTCGCTGAAAATTTCATCGCAAATTGAAAAAGAGATGAACTGTGAGAATGAAATCGTAAATCGTTTAACATGACAGTAAAAGAGTCATTCCTTTTAAAATGCTGACTTCTCAAAATCCTTTCAGAATAATAAGACAAATCTTAAATTTGATCATTCAAACTCGCATAAAATAGATTTTTCTGGTTCTAAAAGATTAGAATCCATCTCGAACGAAACCACTTCGCTATGTTTTCAAAATAAAAACCATGCATATCGCTTTATAATCAAACAAATCTTCATTTTCTAGTTGAAAGAAAATAAGGCTTAATGGAACCCATTTTTTTCTGTTTGTTAAAAGGATTAATCTTAACATTTTTAACGTAACTTTAAAAAACTGCACGCTTGTAGATAGTTAATTATAAATACTCTCTTTTCCCCGTTTTGATAGATAGTCTAAATTAACATAAATCTACAGAATTAGTAGAAGTGTCTGCCTAGTTGGTTTGGTATCTTGTTTATAGTATCTCATATCTAATTGCCGCATATTAATAATGAAAGTCGTAGTAGAAAATATTATGCCTATTGGCAGAATGCTTAGAAAATTTTTAAAATATTATTTGTAGTACACTTTATATATAAATATATATTAATAACATTAGAAGTTTTATTTCTTATCAATAAGTTCTTCTGTATTCATAACTCAAATCAAAATTAACTACTAAAATTCATTTGAAATAAAAAGTGATAATTTTACATAAATTTATTGAATACAATGTTTTAAAAATACGTTAAACAAAAATTTTAGCAATAAATTTTAATTTAATCCATGAGAAGAGTATTCTTTTAATGGATTTTAATGGAAAAGCATAAATTTAAAATCCTAAAAACGGCAAACCTCAGCTCATTGACCGTTACTGTTTATTCATGAGTATGTTTATTCGAAAACTGATAAATCAGTAAATGTAAACATTAAAAAAATTCGTCTCTATTGCTAGACACCCAAACAAAAGTTGGAATTTTGCAACTAGTAATGACGCAGTGGATATTTTTTAATCCCGCCTAATGTTACAGATGGAGCCGGACGATTATATAAACTTTCCATTTTGAAACTATGCATTGCCTTATTTTAGACGAACCTTATAATTTTGAAAAATGAAATAATTAGACAGAAACTTCACAAAGATGCATGGCGCCATTGAAAGTATTGGTTATTGCCAGAGTTAAATATTATTTTACAATGCATGTTAATAAACAGTAACTTTAGTTTGAAGATATCAATTTATTATTTTACTATAAATTCTTTAATAACATCTTAATGTATAAGAGTTTATTAAAATTGCTCCCATATCATAAATGTTTAAGGATTATTTAGATTACGAATACTTTCGTATGGTTGCGCATGATTAGTGAGCCTTCATTCAGATAATGAACGCGTACCAGAATGAACACAAGAAGAAATGACGCTATGAGTGAAAGGGAGCATGCCCTCCTAAGCTATGTAACTTCCATATGACGCGTAAGAACAACTAAGAAATAACGAATTAAGTATACAAAAAATGTCAATAGCATCAGCAAACTAGTAACTTATGACTTTACTCCTAACTCAGAAATAAAAGCAAGAAAAAATACCATCCACTAATAAATCAAATTATATCAGAACATGGGAGATTTTCTGCATATTTCTCAAGACGGGAAAATAATTGCATCTGTAGAAGAGTTGGAAAAGTTTATCGTTATTAAAAGGAACACATAGAAGTCTCGGAGTTAAGATAGAATCTAAAATTTCAAACTATTGACTTAAGCACAATATTAATGGTGACAGAAAATCATAAAACACTGGAAAATGTAATGTTGAAAATTCAAAAATTTTTGTCAACTGTTTAAAATTTTTAAAGTGTTTGCCTTTCTTTTGTTGTGAAACGCGCATTTGGAATGATATAGAGAATTTTGAAATTTTCTCAAAGTGGTGGCCTGCCAGGTGTTAAAAAGAATGATACGTGTACACACAGGCAGATGAGAAAGAAGGTCAGATAGTGACCACTTTATGTATGGAGAAACAATCCCCTCAAAGAGCATGCCACTGTTTGATGAATTTGCCAGTTATATGGATAAGTTTTGAGAAACGACAGCAGTTGACCGCAAACAAATCCTGTCGATACTGTTTCTTTCAGTGGTGGGGGGATGGTCCGCTGTAGACAAGAAGAAGAAACAGCACACTTTCCTAACGATCGATTAAAAAGGAAAATCGAAAATGTGAAATTAGAACTTTATTTAAAATTGGAATAACAATCATAATACGAAATATCTGATATTTTTTTAGCTTGTATAACTAATTTCTATTTTCTACATTTTTTAGATTTTCAAAATTTTTTATTAAAAAAAAACTTACTATTATATATCCCAAAAGAATGGAATGTCAAGAAATGATTCAACCGTTGAAAAGTTTCGAAAAATATGTATTAATGTTACAGGAAACTATATAATTTGTATTGATTTTTTTTATATTTGCGAAATGAATTCAAAAAATACTATTTACAAATCTCTTTTACTTTATATAAATAATGTAAGCAAGCGCACATTGCCAAGGATATTGTAATGATAATGTTTGACCACATATTACGATGATATACCGTATTTGTACTCATTACCAAGGATAATGCATATAAACACACCAAAGAATTACTCCGCCTTGCTTACTGGGGTAATCTAGTATCTTCAA
>JAPMOR010043001.1:0-32981 GCA_026543865.1 Argiope aurantia
CATTGCAATAATAAAAAGAGACATTTAAATAATAAAAATATGATTACATATAAAATTGATAATGATGGAAGTACGACAATATTAAATAAACGGACATGGTGATGTACAATATAAGTAGAAAGGCGTATCATTGTATAATCTTTTATAGAATAAACTAAGAAATGCCTCTTACGTATAGGATTTTAAAGAAAGGGTGAAAGCAATTATTTAAAAATGAAGTATTAATGAAGAATTAAACATGTACTATGAATGAAATGATGTGAATATTCAAACATTATACAGAGAAATTTGATATTATTATTATAAAAATATGAGAGTTTATTATCAATTAAGAATTTTATCATGTCTATGATTCATTTTTCTTGCTAAAGGCAGTTTTATTTAAAAGAATTTCTAGTGAAAGTGAAGGTTTTAGACTCAATGAATGAGGTAAAGGACAAGATGTCCCAAAGTGTATGGGGTCGTCACCATAAGAGCAAAAGTCATCATCTGATAAATAAAAAAGATGGAAATGCATTTTTTATCTACAAGTGTAGGAGATAAGGAGAAAAAGTATATTAGAGAAAAGTAGAAATTTCACAAGCTGCCAAATAGTTTAAGAAGCGATCTTTAGAATCTTCACAATAATGTTTTGTCAGTTATTTTCAGATTAAAAAAAGCTACATGTATTTTTGTTTAATGAGAAAGATTATTACTCCAAAATTTGTGTTGCATTTAGCTGTCGAATTATAAAGATTTAATAATATTATCTGCGCATAATGAAATAATCATGCTTTGCAATCAGTTTGTTTTCGCCTGAATGCCATGCATCCATCTTCAGAAGGGCAGTTTTTTAATGTCTCTATTATTTGCAAGCAATAACAATTTCTGACTTTTTCTCCTACTTTATAAAGTGAAACTTATTTTTTTAAATCTAATACAAATTCTAAATTTGCTTTGTAATTAGTATTTTTAAATATCTTTACATTCCTCAATAAAACTTTTAAACTTTTTTCTTTGAGTGAAATTAAAAGATTACAATATTTTTATATTAGTATAGTCTTTTGACTCAGAATGTACCAAAATTTAGCAGTTTTTTTTAAAGATATAAAGTCTCTTTTTGGAAAAGACAATTTAGTGAGAGTTAAATTCTCGTTAATCACAAACTTATTGCAAAGTATATAAAATATTATTTGTATATATAATTTTTTTCAAGCTTATTGATTGATATCCTTTTACAATCATTATCAGTATGAAAATGAGAAAAAATAAATCTGTGTCAGTTTTCCATGTGATTAGGTTCATATATATTATTATACATTCCTTGTGTAAAAATGTACAGAGAAAATTTCGAATGAAATATTATATAATATAATTTAATAAAATCTTTCTGGACATCTGATTCAGTATATAAATATTTACATTCGTAAAATCTTAAAAATCAAAATTTTTATTTGCTTGATTCTTTGCCAATTAGAGCACTTCCACAAACAATGCTTGATTTATTCGGTTCTATTCCAAACAATGTTTGATTTATTCGGAGGCTATTCTGTCGAAAATTACTCCATAATTATTCCCTTTAGAAACTTAATTTCAAGTTCTAAAACTGAAAGTCTTCACTTTAAGAATCACTTGAAGTGGGTAATATGTTTTAAGTGCTCAAGGCGTTGCCGTTTTGAAAATTGTCTGAAAATAAGTTTTGAGGCATATTTGAGATATGGAATCACTAGAATATTCATTAATAGAAAATATACTTACAAGTTGTTCTTAAAAAAATATTTTTATGAATTATATGGGTTATATAATTATGAATTATATTATTAAGAATGCGTTAAAATTAATTCCAGAATTTCTTTGAATATCAAGTAAATGTTCAGAACACCAGTTTCATTAAATTCTTAAAGTTTCAATTAAATTGATTTCCTACATGATTCACATTCTTTCAACAACAATAACGCCCTCTTTGAATAAGTTATATTTGATAAAAGAATATGAAGAGGTTATTAGCAGAATCTCACAGAAAATAAATCCATGTATACGAAATAAATGTATTGTTATGTACATAAATTGGCTATTTAAGAAATCTCAAGATTCAAAATATTTAAAAATATATTTAAGGACTTTGAAGAATGGATTGTTAGTAAGAAAAAAAAACTTACATTAAATTTCATATATTATTTGCCTGTGATAAAGATAGGCTCTCCTATTAAGTGGATCTTCCTTCTAAAACTATCATAATTACTGTGCATAGTGCAATGAAAGTTCTTCTCAATCTTAAAATAGTGAGAACGGATTTTCAAGAAAGTCTTAACCTTTATCGTGAATTATATCTTAAATATATAATGCCTCTAATGCAATGTAAATTTAAATAGCTTTCTCTAAATGATTCATTACTTTTATCACTCAAACTGACTAGAGTGAGTAGATGTCCAATAAAAACTAATCGTAAACTAATTAACCTATTTTTAATAATGCAGTAAAAAACCTATATAATTGATGAAAAAAATATTTTTTAAGAATATAAATTTCAAAGTTGAAGAAATTATTCTATTTAATATTTCAATCTCATTATAATAATAATAAAATGCCAAAAGAGGGCGTTAAATTCATTGCACAATCAGAACATATATCATATATCCCATTTTAATCTAATAATAATCTTTACTAAAATAAGAGAAAATATCAGGGTAAGGGAGCTATTTTAGTTAATTTGGAAGTATTAAGAATTTTATTATAAAAATGAAATGATAGATTAATAGTTTGAAAAGATAATATTATAATCTGAGACATATTATAGCATTTTTTTTAGCTAAATCATATAATAGTATAATAAATTTCATGTAAAAATACCATCTCTATCATAGAAATTATATATTTAGTTTTAAGTATATGCATAATAAAATGAAAGACTTTAATCCTTATTTTTTATGAGATATGCGATTTAATCGTCTAAAACATATCCATGCTGTATGTAGCATTAATTGCATTCATATATGAGTCATTTGAAATTTTTTATGCTGTAATATATAATTTTTATTAGTTTAGTGTAAAATAGATTTAAAAAAAATCGATTACAACATATACTGTTACTATTATAATAAACCTTTTAATTATAATAACATTTTAATTAGTTGTATAGTATTGAAATTAAATAATTTGAGACAGAATTATACAGAAAATTTTGGGATTCATGTATAATCAAAAGATTTATACAAATAAACCTTGTAGATTTTATATTCATTTTACGAGTCTACTAGAATAAAAACAACATAATGGTTTTAACCATAATAGTAAATGCCTTTAATTGATTTTCCATAGATTTTTATAATATAAAGTTTTGATCATTAATATTATAGTTTCTAGGCACGAAGTATATGAACTTATGACCAAATATTCTTATCTAATCTTGACTATTTTTATTTTTATTCCTAAATGCTTTACGTTTGGGTTTACAATTTTTAATCAAAAGAAAACTATATTAATCTCATTTCATTTATATTATTTATATAACATTTTGTATTATTTTATTTTAACATTATTCAAAGATTATGTAGCTCCTGTAGAATTATTCTTTCACTTCATTTTTAATAAACTCTCTGAAAATCATGAAAAATTTCAAGTATCATTTTGTCATAGTATTATAAAGTGTTACAAACAGAAACCGTATTTAAAGCACCATAAAAAATGTGACTAAAAATTTCATGGTTTAACTTCTGCAATTCAACAGTAGTTAAAATAAAATTTCCATTATAGTTTGTATGTAAAGTTCACAAAAGTCTGCTTCAGAAAAGTTATGAATTTCCTGTTGCTTTTAAAACCAGGTGCAGTCCAGATAAGCAATACAAAGAAAAATATATTCTAAATGTGATAAGAGCATCCCTATTACAAAGAAGACAGTCGTAGATACTTTTTGAGGGTTAACAATAAAAACGCAATAATCAGTTCTTGCCCTAAAAATGCAAAAACGTGTTTTTTCTAATAAAGCCTCTTTTACCGGCGTAGTTTTAAAAGAAAATAAGGTGTCAACAAATGGGAGAGCTGAATTTTAAACCGACATCTTATTTTCCTTTTCCTACGTCGATAAATATTACTTGTCTTTTTCTTGTGTCATGTTTATTTATGAAATTTCTTCTGAGGAAACAAAATATTTAACCTTTCTTATGTGGAATTTACTTTGGGCAAGTAACTTTATTTCGGATACATATGTTTTGAGACATTACAACACGCTATAGGGAAATAATTTCACGTCACTAAACGAAAAACAAATATATATAGAAATGTGGCTTGCATTTTCTAAACATTCAAAATTAGTTTAATATTTAAAGTTTGTTTTTTAAAAAAAATGTTTTATATCTATTATATTTGATTTTTTCAGCAATTCGTTTTCTACATGATTGTTCAATTCATGTAAAATAATGAATGATCAATTTAAAAAGTTATAATGCTCGATTGTATAATTTTACTAGTATGAATAACTGTTAAAAATAGCATATTTTTCTTTTCTTATGCAATAATTAAGATCCTAATATTGTAGCAATATTTTACAATTATCATTATACTATCTAAATTAAGTACAAAATACAATTTTTATGAAATAAAAATTTCTTTACATTACGAATTGATATGAAGTTTTACATATTTAGACATCTTTATTTTTTTTTCTGCCCATAAAGGAGATGCAGAATTCTGGAAAGAATTTGGCATATTTGAGATTTAAAGACAAAGATTCTTTGGATTACGTATTTTTGGATATTAATGTCGGTTTAAAATTGTCTTACGACATTAATTTAGAAGGTTTGAATTATAAATATTCTAATTGATTAGGAATACGGATTCGAAAACGCAAAATTTCCGGATATTGCATAAATCTCATGAATTCCATTAAAACTACTAATAATATCAGATATTTTAAAAGTAGAAACCAAAGATATCGCACAGTAATTTTTAGACAATGGGGAAAGTAACGTTAAATTGTACTAAATAAATGAAATAATTTTAAAATACTATTGTTTATAAATAAAATAATATATATAAAAATAAAAATAGTTATATATTTATTATTGCAAATAATTTTAGTCAAGAAGCACTATAAATAAAAGAATTGTTTATTTATTTCTTGCTGAATTTCTCTTTTAAACTTGCACCAGCGAATATGTTTTATAAACAATGAATTGCCTGTAATAATCATTTTTTCATTATTTTTTATATTAAATTGAGTTGTGAAAAAGTTTTGTTTATATCCAACTGAGCTTGTTTTCGGAAATTATAGTCCAATATCTTAATGGAACTCAAATAATTTTAAAATACAAATTGAAGGTAAAATAATCTTATAAATTATGGATAGGCTGTCTTAAATTCTTTCTTTATCTTTTGAAACTCATATTTTTTTATTAGTTCTTACAAAATTAACTTTTAATTAATCATTGGACTCTAACAAATTTATCAGTAAGACCCATGGATCCTTTTACACAAAATAACTACATAAAATAGCTCATTAACTCATCTTCGGAAGTCAGGAGACCTTTCTAAAACATGAATTCTGGGGCATAACACATGAATTTCTTTCTGCCATTATACTACAATTCTGAAATTAAATTGCTTATATCGAGAGACTGTGTAGAACCTTATTCTCACTCTTAACAATTAAATACTCTAACCATTGTCGAACGCTACATTGCATTACATCACCTAGACACCCATTCTTTAGAGTCAAAAGTTTCTTGTAAGATTTGAAATTCCACTCAAAGATATTGGCGAATCAATAAAACAAACAAGTGACTTTTTTATAACAGTAACAACGTTTTAAAAAACAACATAGTTTAAAAAAAATAGAATAAAAAGGAAACAAGTAAACCAGGAGATGTAAATACTCTGCAATGAACATGCATATTAGTACACAACTGCTATACTTTACAGATTTATGACATTTGGTTCGAGGCGACCTTCAGTCTTGGCAGAACTTCACGAGACCTGGTTTTGACGAAACAAAATCAATGGTTAAACGTTGATTGATGAGGATACCACCTAGGGTATTGGGGCTATTTCCTGTCATTTAAACATATGAGCTTGATGTTGATGGTGTCCTAGATTGGAACAAAGTAAAAGAGCTTTAGATCTGTTCGCCTGGTCGAAGGCAGAGGGTCTGAGTGTGCGTGAGGGTGAGTCCTTCAATAGGAAAGCCTTATACTGATGGTGAGGTGGAGAATTCTAAACAAATTCTACGGTTAAAACAGATATTAGACATTTATATGCAGTATATGAATGCAATTATACTAACAGTGGTGCCATCTCTCAATGAAGATCCAATGATCTCTTTCAGTTTGCATGAATGCAGGAGAATTATATTATTTTTGAAGAAAAAAGCAAATGGCTGGAAGTAAATACAAAGCGAAAGATAGAAATATAAAATTCGTACAAAAAATAAATGATACAAAAACAAACAATAATAAAAACAGTAGGAAATTAAAGGTGCATGATAAATAATAAATAAAAGCAGGTGTTTTTTAGTTACTGAATGGGATTGTTATATATCAGTTCAAAAGAAATCGTTCTGAATGGCTTTCTACTAGTTGAAGAATATTCATGTCACAAATGAAACACAGTTTAAGTTTGTTTCTTATTTTCTATTGTGGGAAAATGCTAGATGACAGTTAGAGGACATTTTATTGTATAACACAATGCATAGCAATTTTCTTCATAGGAATAGTTGATAACTGCTGAATAAAATAAAATATATATACGAGTAAGTATGATACTAATATTTTGTTGAAGGACAGGTATTCATTTTTAAAGACAAAATGCTTAATTATTTATAAATTACCAATCAATTTTAAATATTTTTTGTATACAAAAAATGAAGGAAAAAAAAAAGGTTTTTCATGAAAAAACAGCTTTTTTCACAACAGTGCAGAGGGTTTTGCTCATCAGAATAATTTGCTTTGTTTACGCTTCAATAAGCCTTTTTGCAAGCTATTTGCCTATTTTTGTTCCCTTACTTTTGATTTTGAAATATCTTATTAAGCAACAATTTCGATTTCTTGTCGTGTTTGTCCAAGTATGGCCATGCATTTTAATTCATTAATCAAATGAAATGCCCGATAGTATTTCCGATAGTAAGAGAGAAAGATCATATAAAATTAAATGGCAGACTTTGTCAGACGCCTTAAGGAAACAATGAATTAGGGAGTAACGTAAGCAAGAGGAAAAAAGTAGTTAAAACAATATTTTTTCTGTTAAAAAAATAGGATATAGAAGAAATCAGAAATGACATTAACAGAATAATCTATTCGAGGAATAAATAAGTTCATTCTCTGTTTTTCTAACATTTAAAACATCACTTGAATTAATTTAGCGCTTTTTTCATACATTGCTCGTAAAAATCATTGTTTTAACATATTTTTTTTTCTTTTCTAAATACTATAATTAAATTTTCATATTAGTTATTTTTTTCTCATATGTCTAATAATATCTGCCGAATTTGTAAGGCAGAAAGAATTCGACTCAATGCAAAAATATTAAATTGACAATGATAATTTATCATTAATGTTACGACATAATTTATTTCGTAAGATCCATTGCTCATTAATTAATTTTTTTCTTAAATTTGTTTTGATTGTTATTGATAGTTTTCAAATTACAAACAAATAAGAAATAAAAATAAGATTACTAATAAAAAAATTACTAATAAGATTACTAATTATTTACTAATAAGATTACTTTAAATCTAAAATGAATACTTTAAGGGAATTTTTTTAAATTAATATTTGCATAATTCACAACTAAATTAAATATAAAGATGCTTAAAAACTTATTCCAAACATATTCATTACTTTATTTCTTTTGTTTTGAATCTTAGTTAATATACATTTTTAAAATAGATTTATCAATTAATTATTCTCAATTTTACCACTACATTGATATAAACTGTAATTTTTTTCAGAAATAAGGATTGTGACGCTAACAGGGGCATAGAAAGTAATGCCACTGTTATTAACAATAATTTATAAGCAATACTGTATTATTTATTTTATGAAATATTTTACAAAATTCAGTTTAAAATGTTATAATCTAATGTAAAACCCACTTTTATTTTCAAGAAGCAGCTAAGTATGTTTTTTTTTAAATTTAAATCTGTGAATGAATTTTTTTGATAGTTTCATGATTGAAGGACCGTTTGATAAATTATTCCTTTATTTTTATTTCAATAATAAATAGTTAAAAATATTTACGTTATAATTAATGTTCTATTTTTATGATATCTAATAATAATCCTGTGTTCTATGAACATATACCCAGATTAATATACTATATATTTTGTGTATCATATATAACTGGAACTTACTCGGAAAGTTTATTTTATGAAATCTAGAAGCATCCAAAGATAAATTCTATTTAATGATGTAATATATTACTTCCAAACTTTCAATCTATTAAATACCTAAAACATTCAGACAATTATCTCCTTTTTTCGGAAGTTTTCAAGATTATTTGATTAATTATAAATAGAAGATATTACAAAAAATATTATTTTTACATTACAATCGTTTTTAAAGCGGTAAAATAAAATCATAATCATCAAATCATTACATCAATGAAATCAATGAAATTCATGTCAATTATATGCATGCGGGCAAAAGAAGTTTTATTAAATAAATCAATAATCGAATATCAATAAATTGTTGATGCAAACCATTATTAAATAAATGAAATGTTAGTGAAAGTTAGGCTATTATTTCTTTATAATTCTGCGCATCTGTAGGCTGTCTTATTTTACTTACTTTTGTTAATCATTTTTCGTTTATATCAATTTTAATGAAAAGGAATTTTTACTTACCTTTTCCTGAAACTCACAGGAAGAATTGAATTCAACTGTAAGAGTATATATAAATAAATTAGTTCCTTTTATTTCTGTAAGTAAATTATACTTGTTGATTAAGCCAAATTTCTGATTAATAAACTTGGCTTGGCTTGAATTAAATAAAATATGATAAAATGTTAATAAATGCCTGCGAATTTACTTTGTACAAATACTTTAGCTTTGAAAAATTATTTATAGACACAATTTTTATTGATAAGTTCTCAGCTTTTATCAATTGATTGTGTTCCGTTTTATAAATTATAAAACAATCAGGAATTTTAATGCCGCAAAGTATATTTAATTACTGAATGTAATTTCATTTTAGAAACCTAAAATATTTCTCCAAATAGATTTCGTATAAAAATACTTATTTTAAAGAGAATTTGTATATGTCTGTATTTTTTATTCAAAATTTCTTAAATAAATTAATTTTATTTAAATCAATTAAAAAATTATAAAATGCAGAAGAAATTCGTATTCAAACTGAGTAATGATAAATTACCTGGCTGCTCGTTGTAGAACTGGAACATATCAACAAAAAAAAATCTGTCCGAACACTTATACAACTACATTGATACGAAAATATTGCCATGAAATTTAAAACCAATCCTTTAGTTATAGCTTTAGTTGTAAAAAAATATTTCTGGTAATATTCTGATGGACGATATTTTGAATTATCATGGTATGACTATTGCAAATAATTTCACTGTATGGAGAACGGATATAATAGCCATAGTTCTCAATGCTTTTTTTTACTTTCCAGAATACGAAGTTTAGAGGGAGTAATATAATCTGCAAACAATTCGAAGTAAAGATTGTATCGAATCTCCACATTTCAGAAATCCTCGACTTCAATTTTTTTTTTGTATTATACCGGTTTATCACTCTATAAACGCGGTATACATCAACAACTCTTTGGATTATACATTTGGAATTTGGAATAAGCATTAGGATTTCGGAATTTTTATCAAATTTTGAATGAAATCAATCCATCAGGAGAAAAATTGTCTGTCTGGTCATTCGATCACAACTGAGTTCCATAGCACCAAAACGGTAAGCGTTAGTTAAATAAAATTTGTGATTCAGATTTAGCACCTAAAATTTAAACTTCTATAAAGCTTTCAACCAAATTTGTGAAAAGGAAAACCATTTGTAGCTCTGTAATTTTGCATTCTTGTAAACGCAATACGGCATAAAGGAAATGACTTAAATCAATAAAATTCTGTTCATAATTTCTTCACTAAAATTGCATTTCCGTTACAAATTTTGATTTTAATCGGTAAGCAACAAAGTCTTCAAATGATTTTGAAGTATTTTAGGTGGCTCTAAATAACTTCGAGTAGTATGAACTAACGTTACATAGTCTTCAGTCAATTAATAACTATTATTAAGTATTAAGTGCAATTCCAATCATTCATACAATTTTCCATTCTTTCTTGTCATATACTTTTCTTCTTCTTTTTTGTGACTATATTTTAGGTTGAACCCTAAAGCAACTGCTTAGCAAAAAATATATTTAATGCAGATAGTAAATTTCTTTTTGGAAAATCCAAATTGATGTCTAATGTCAATATTTCTAATGGTAATATTTCTACATTTTATAATCTGATCTTAAAATCGAACATTTTTTGTTGCATCACTATGTATCATATTAAAGCAGAAGTAGCTTCTTATTGCGTCTTTGTGTTAGAATAACTATTGTTAGCGTCTCATTTAGAGCTATATTTAATACATATTTTATTCTTTACGGCAAAGAACGCATTTCAAACTTAATTTTAATTCAAAGCTATACTATATTTCTTGTCAATGGAGAATATGAACCTCTTTCTATTCTAATACAAATGTATTTCGGAAATAATTAACTGTTACCTCTTTCTAAGAGCATGTGCAGAAATCATATACTTTAATTTTTTTCCTGATATCCTACGTGAGATAATTGTTTAACTGTTTAAAAAAAGGATCTCGTCCTTTAGAAATAAATATTCGAAAATATCCTTATGAATTCATACCATTTATTTTCGGTTATTGATTTTATGTAGCAAAACACTATGTTGTCTGCATAAACATTATCACGAAAATAACTCTAATGTGTTATTAAATGAAATATTCTTCTGACAGAAAAGTTGTTTAAAATGAGTTGTTGGCATAAAGTTCTTTGCTAATATCAGTCATTAATTACCTCTGACTGTGTATGCCATTCACATTTTTTAGTAATTTTAGCTTTAAAATACTGGATAAAAATAAATAACCTACTCTATACTGCAAATTTAAGCAAGAGCAAATTACATTAAAAATTTACATATCGTTTATAATTAATTTAAAATAAACATTCATTTAATTTTCTTTATACTAAGTATTAAGCATTAAGTAAATAAATTCCCAACAGATAGCAATATTTTTTTTCATTTGAAATTATGTTTCTCCACATAATTTACATCCAATTATCAAATCCACAAGAAAAACTCAAAATATACAGAATAAATAATTATCAACATTTGGATGATCTACTCAATGTTAAACTTATTAACATATGCGTTTTTTTTTATTTCTTAATTCTTCTTGGGGAAAGAAGAAAAAAAAAAGAGTGAGGGAAATTCCTTTAGAGGTTCCAGACAATTGATTAAGTGAATCAGTCGTAAAAGAATTTCGTCTTCAAATATAATTGACTTTACTTTGGACCTTTGACTTACGTAGAAAAATCTTTCATCCTAAGGAACCAATTAGGAATCCAGGAGAGAACCACAAAGAAAATACAATTTCTTCCGTAAAAGCGCAGATAATGAAAAGTAATTGGATTCAAGATCTTTTCAAGGGGATAATTGCCAGAAGTTTCGAAAATTGAAGAGAAAATTGATTTTTGCTAACAAAATAAATTTAATTTATCATTAAAATGGACTTTTCTCTAAGGCGATGTTTTTAGGAAATTTCTGTGCTTTCTATGTAACTTCTACTTAATGTAATTTGCTGTAGGGTTTTTTTCCTCTAAAAAGTTTCAAATTGTTTATTAAAAAGGATGTATAAAAGATGGAATCACAAATAGTGTAATTTAAAAGAAATACATAAATGTCTTTCAATAGTTTAGAGTAAATTTTCCTAAATTGTTTTTGTTAATAGATGAATTTTCAAGAAAACTTATAAAACTCGAGGCATGCACGAATTGAAACCCCTATAGTAAACTGTTAATGAAATGATTTTGTTCTATATGAGAATTTATATAATAGGAAATAGAATAGATATTTTAATGTATAAAATATGTTTTTAATTCTTAGAAATATAATGTTGTAATCGTGAATATAACATTTTCATCGTATTTATTCTGAAGAAAAATTTAGAGGAGAATTATACATCTAAAGAATAAAATGAGAAAAAAAAACAATTACTTCTGTGTTTATGGCTACGTTTCGTTTATCTTTCAAAATTTCAAATGCAAATCACAACATATTTATGTGAAAGAAAATCTTTGTTTCTTCAGATACGATCAAATTACTAGTGTTTAAGATATGTTTTATGTGAATGTTTTAATACCCCTCGTGTGCCTAAGCAAAAATATGTATAAGGTTTATTAATTAATTACTAATGCTGTAAATTCTTAAAGAAACATATTTTAAAAAAAATTATAGCTTATACAGATATAGAGTGCTCTGAAATAATTAAGTGTTTTGACATAGAAACATTTTTAAATTTTGTAAGTTTTTTTAAAGCATGAAAGTGTGTTCAAGTTAGATTTGGGTCGACAAACTTCTTACTTGATTTGCTTCTATACTTCTTGCTGGATTTACTTTTATAACTTCTTGCTGGATTTACTTCTATAAACTCCCTGTTAAATTTGCTTCAACATAACCTAAAAATCACTGCAAATTTGTTATAGAATTTAAGATGCAATAGATAACCCTTCTACTTTTTATATTAATATTATATTATATATTGTCATAAAAAATAAATTTCTGTTATATATTTCTTCCATATATACTTTTAATTTATGAAGAAATTTGTCTTATCGGAATTTCTAAAGAAGTTTCATGAAAAGTATTTTATGTTTTAGAGCATGTTACTATTTTATGTTTTAGAATATGTTACTATTTCTTGTTTTAGATTATGTTAGTATTTTATGTATTAACGAGCACAAATATTATTGAAAAGATTCCATAATATGAAGTGCAGATTATTTCCTGGTGCGAAAAAATATATTGCAATATAAGCAAGTATGTTGTGTTTTAATATACTATCTGATGGAAATTGGTTTACTTCAGTATTTCCAAACGGAATAAGAATATAAAAAAAATTAAAGGAAAGCAAAAATATGAATACATAAAAAAATGTCAAGATTATTATTCCACGGTTTCCTTGTTTACTTACGTACGTGATGGCAATTATAACGTAAGTTCAAAATTATTTTACCTATGTGATTTGCTTCAGAAATTTGTTATTTGCTCTGCCAGAAAATTATATTACCCGAAATTATTTTGCTTCCTTTATTGCAGATTTTTATGTAATTAGTTTAATTAGATTCAATAGCAAAAAAGTACTAAAATTCAATACATGTACCTAATAGCAGATAATTTTAAATAGTTCTTTGAACTCAATTTATTTCTTTTTACTCAGTTTATTCGCCGTATATAAATTATAATTAATATAATACTTTTATCATTTAAAAGAATTCTTTTAGCAATTATGAAATTTTATTGTTTGTTATTGTATTTTATTTTATTTTATTATAATGAAATTTTTCCATCATTTGTTATGATATCAATCTATAATTATTTTTTTCTAATTTGCATTATTATTAATATTTTCTATTTTTTAAGAGGGATTCATTGTGTTAGTGGCATTATAATCTAACGTTTATAAATTATAAATATAATGTTTAACGTTTTTTACAATTAATATAACGTTTGTAAAATGTTTAGCAAAACAAACAAAAAAAATGGAAAAGACCAACTTTATGGGAAAAAATGCTGAAATGGGTTTTTATATTGACTCTGTGTTTCAACGAATTCTCTGCTAAAGGTCAATTGAACTGCTTCAGAGGATTTTCTGAATCACTGGCATTGAGCTATATGAATCCTTATTCAGAGACTGTCAAGAAGTGGCTGATTGATTGAGCACAAAAAGGCTCATTTGACATTGAAAAAAAGTAAAAAACTACGGTACAAAGAGTTTTAAATTTATAAATGCACTTACCATGATATATATTTTGGTAGCTTTATTTGTGAATGCTTATTTTCTTGAGATCAAAGAATAAAAGAATCAAAGTTTTCTAAAAGGGATTTTAATATTCAATTTTAGGAATGTTTCTTAAACGAACTTGATTTTAAAACGACTACCAGAAAACACAAAACTCGTAAATAGACAATCTGAGAGAATTATATATTTCCTTGAATTTTCATAATAAACATAGGTGAAAGTAATATATTTTTGATATTTGATTCGAAACTTCTAAATTATTGGAAAAAAAATCGTAGAATCTGTTAAAATTCAGTAACTTTATCGAATACATTTTCTATATTTTGATTTATATTCCACATTCATTTATGCAATTATTTAATTTATTAAGTTTTTATTTCTAAAGCATGTAAGAAATTTATAAAAAAAAACGTAATTGAATGTATAATTATAAATTCTTATTATCTTAAGAGAAAGAAGTAATGCTAAGGATGATGTAAATATAATTTTTTTTTTCTTTATCATGCTTTTATTGTATATAAAAAATACAAAATTACACATATATTTATCATTAAAAATATCTTCCATGAAACTTAATTCGTATTATAATTCTTAGGTTCTCTTGTTCATCTAGAATAAATAGAAAATCAGAGTAAAATTTAATAATTCTAATTTATATAAAAGGCATATTTAAAAAGTTTTTTTTTAGTTCATTGACTATTATCAACAAATAAAATATAAATAATTACAAATGCAAACTCAGAATAATTTTTAAAAAAGCTACATTTTATAAACATTTCTAAAGCATCAAATGAAAAATATATATATCTTAGTATTTGTATTAATTCCTTTAATATGTTTCATCAGAAAAAGAAAATGATTACTTGACTGGGTACAAGTACTTCAAGATATATATATATATATATATATATTGTTTTCAACAAAAAGTGATAAAAACATAGAAATGTAGTGATTAAATTTCTATTCTAGTGATCGAAGAAATTAATGAAACTTTGCCAGTATATGTAATCAGCATCATTTAGAAAATAACTTAATTGAATATATGTATTAACAGAATTGCTATCCAATAACATTTAGAAGATACAAAGGCCGCATCTTATTAGAAAATATTCCAGATTGGTGCCCATTTTTTAACATGGTAAACTTAATACAATTTTTTTATATATTCCGAATCGTGAAATTGTATCGCTATTCTCATATGTGAGATGAGGGTGTCATAGAAATAAATATCACGTGATAAAAATAAAAATAATATCTTCAGTTAATTTTTACATTTTATTAAGTATGATATGAAAATATTTACATGTTATTATGAATGAAAATTTCTAAGAAGAATTGTTGTCTGAAAAATTACAGCGTATATGTGTGGGCACTGCGGAGGATGAGAATCAGAAAACGAAATGAAGGGAAGAGTTGAACGGCGGGAGGGACGGTGCACGGAGAGAAGATTGATGTTTGGAGCTCGATGATGTTCTTCTATTAAATTTTGTTATATGAGCCATTTATTTTGAAAATGGGGCAAGTCCATTTTTTGTTATTGCTAGATATTTAAAGGTTTGCGTTTCAATAAATTTAAGAATATTGGTAAGTATTTATAGATATATTTTTTGTATTTTGTGGTACCAAATAATGTAGGTTTATAATCCAATAGTGTTTACAGTGCTGACTAAAAAAATAAGAGTTCCATTATAACTAAATGGACTTGCCTCACTTTCAAACCCCCGGGGGGGCACCTCGAAATGAGGATGCGATGCTTCCGGCATGGTGGTTGGATCTCGCCACCCTGGAGGGAACACTAATAGGTGGGGGATCTAACTCCTTCCATCGATGACGGGACGTACTTCCTTCGGGAAGGGTTGCACCGTGGTCGGTGATGGCCCTTAGGACTCAACCACAGTTCCCGCCAATTGCTTTAGCGGCTGTCCGGTCATTCAGTTCTATGGTTTAAATCCGTGTGCCTTCGGGCGGGTCGGAGAGTTAGATGGTTGACTTGACTCACTTTCAAAGTTAAAGAATTATTGCAATCATTCATTTAATTGGGAAATGATATTTCAGTTGCATCAGCCTTTTTATAAGGATAAAAATAAAATAATATTCAAATTTTTATAAATATTTATTCATTTGATAAAAAGGGAAACAAAACCAAGAATGTTCTAGTAGAAAATATAACATAAAAACAAACGATTCAGCTTTATTAAGAATATCAATGAAATTATATATTTCAGTTTATACGTAGGTATAATCAATTTGAATTTTATTCAAGATTTAACATTTAAAAAAAATCATGATGAACGGGAGGTATATATGGTAATAAATCCATCATATCCTTGTATTTTTCAGATGTAATAAATCTCCTTTTTTTCTTACATAAAAGATAATTTTATATTCTGAAATTACTTGGAATTATTTACCTTTCTCGTTGTGTTGACAAATCGATCATTTTAAATTCAAAATCTCGTTCTATCGAAGTTTTGTTGAACATTTTGTATGGTGCATCCCTTGTAAATCTGATCCAGCATATAGTTAATCAATCTACGGTTTCTCCATCGGCATTTTTCTTTCTTTTTAAAACCGCTTTTTCCAGAAGTTGGGTTGAAAATAAATTTCCATGTTTAATTACGTGTACTAAAAATTGATTTTGTTGTCGAAAATTTTGTATTAATTTATAGTAATCCTGTTGAATATGCAAGGAACTGGTTTCAAGATTTAATAGTTACTGGATAGTTCCACTTCAAAATCACGATCGTTCGGTAGAAATGAATGTCCTGACAATAAAAATTTGTGATCAATGATATTGTCACAAACTGGTCACTGGACTGAATAATCGGTGATGGAAGTAAACATTATTATCGGCACACAAAATTCAGACATACTTTTTATTATTTATAAAATACTGCACAACCACCGATTTTCAAAATCAAAAATAGATAAATAGAAACACACTATATTTCAGACACGATGCCAAACAGCCACATTTCTCTCACCAATAGCAACCGGAGCTAAATAGCAATAGGAGCTAAGATGGACTTGCACCTCTTTCAAAATAAATAGATTTTTAATACTGTTAAGAGCTAAAACTTGGCTATAAATATTTCCATGGATTTGGCTATAAATATTTCCTTTTAAGCAGATTTTAATTTTAACAACCATGAAAATCGTTTTTCTTGATTTTCGAAGAATAATTCTTGAAAAGTCGGATAGTTATTGAAGCAGTGTCATCTATTAAATAAGAGTTTAACTAATTTTTTATTTTGATTTACAGAATCCATCATTTGAATTACATGTAAATTACATTATATTTCGAGATGCCATATAGAATCTACTATAAAGCCATCTGAATGAGCGAATTGTGAATATAATATTCATTTACATAATTGTTTAACGTCAGAACTATCTGAAGTTTCCAATTAACATTTTGAACAAATTAAACTTCTATTAAAGAGAAAGTAGCAGTTAGTTATTAATAGAATTAGTTTTCACTCTCTCGTACACGAAATATATGAAAAAAGGTATTGTAATAGTAAAAAAATTTCGAAATCGAGATTTTGACGAATCTCTACATTTGAGACGTTTCTGAATCCAAGAAATCCATTTTTGAATGATATTTTTAATACGATAACTAAAAACTCTTTTCAGCCTGACGGATGAAATTTTGTTAATTTCTCCACTTCACATTTGTAAACCTTTGTCAAATTTGGGACGAAATGCATTTAAAAATAACTATGTCTGTCCGGTTGTTTAAATATAATTCAACATAAAAAGTGCCACAAATGCAATTTCGTTCAGACAATTTTTTTATTAACCGTATTCCAAACATGCATTGTAAAAGGTAGCTCGCTAATAGATTCTATCGTAAATACTTTTCACCAATAACATTCAGGTAATAGTGAACAAATACGTTTATTAGAAATTGTTCGAGAATGTTCCAAGGAAACCACAACAAATGATTATCCTTTTGTTTTAAAACAAAATTTGTTTAATTAAAAATCGATTATAAGAATAATGTATATATATCGTAAGATTTATATCGATAGGATGCCGAATAATTAGATATTTCATAAAGAACAATGAAACGTAATTAAATGTGGGATCATATATCTGGGATTATTTATTAAAAAATGCAAATAAGCACATGTGTAAAAAATTTTGTAATCTGACATTAACTAAACATAAATCATTACAAATAGATTATGTAAGATAGATAGCCTGAAAAATTTATATTTTGAAACATTTGAAAAAAATATTTTTTTCCTGATATGATAAATGTTATAAATTCACCCTTAATTTTACCAGAAAACAAATAATATTAACATAATTTTTGTTATTTTCAAGGCATTGCTATGTTTAAATTAAATATTATATTTTGTATTTAAATATGCTAAATACCTTTTCTCATTTCAGATGAATTTCAAACCAGGTTTAAAAGTAGAATTTTCTGTTACCAGAAAAAGCTGTCTGCATTTTGCAAAAATTCTAAAATCTCTAATTAACAAATTCTAAAATAAAAACTATGAGCTATTCTTCTCATAATGGAGACTACTAAATATTTTGTTAAAGTTTTTGGGGTTTCATTACTCATTTTTAAATGAATATGCTCTTTGAATTAGACTGGAAAGCATAATACACAAAGAGCTGCTTTAAAAAATTTTGAGTAATAAAACTATAAAGAAATCGTTTTTATGATTCCTTGAAAAAAGGCATCATAAAAACGATTCCTTAAACACTGAAAAAACACACGGTGTCTTTTCAGCACTCAATTATTTTTTCTTTAAATTAACTATAGCATAAAAAGTTAAAAATGTTTTCAAAGAAACTAATTCTAACATTGGATTCATCATCAAAATGCGCTTGATGCTTTTGTTGGCTTTTACAATCATTACATATAATTAACTATATGAAACTAACAAATACTCATAGAATTATTTTTTAAAATAGTTAACGAGTTATTGCTCGGATAACCTTTGAAGTCATTTTTCTTTCTGTTATGAATACAAATTTTTCATAAGATCGATTAGTGAACTTCGAAAAAGTATGGCTACTAAGAATATAAAGCTTTTAAAAATAATTTGAGAAATTAATTGCTGTAATAAGAATAATTTGAAAAATGTATTGATGCAATTACATATACGTTTACACTTGTAAGTTCAGTAATTGTGAAGAATGGGTTACTCGATGTTAACAGTATAAATTTTTATAAAGAAAAAGTGTCAGAAGGAATATTAAAGTTTTTCAAAGAAAGTGTTAGTTATCATCACTTTTTCAAT
This sequence comes from Argiope aurantia, assembly GCA_026543865.1. NCBI lineage: Eukaryota > Metazoa > Arthropoda > Arachnida > Araneae > Araneidae > Argiope > Argiope aurantia. Next base: position 19,285 of record JAPMOR010043001.1, read on the forward strand.
GATTTTGAAACTCAAATATTATTTTAAACTGGTTTTTGCGGAATAATGACACAACCAAAATGTTAATAAATTTATATCAGAAGAAATTTAGTACCTAATTGAAGATAAAGCAACAGTGGAATTGGTTTGTTTAGACTTTAAATTCCCTGTGAAATATAACAGTTTCATCTCCTCTTCATATAGATTCAGAAATAGCTGCTTCAAAACTCAAATAGACTTGAAAGAAAGAATTACAAATATCCAATTCTGAATAAAACTAATAACATTGAAATTTAAAATTATTATTTTCACCTATGTAAAAGAACAAAAATAGCAAAATTGAATCTTTCTAAAGAAGAAAGGGTGGAAAGTGACTCAGAATAAAAGAATTTGAATTTGTACAATCTACAAAAATAGTGATGCATGAATTACGAATTAATTAAACAATTAAAATGATAAGAAATTTAATACATCTTTAATTCTAATTACAATACCATTTTAATTAATTTGTAGCAACCCAGAAGTAAATGAAATTTAATTTTGTATTATCGAACTGAGAAATTTTCACCATTATCCATTACGGAATGAAGTCTTCAGCATATTGCATAAACCTGTCTTCTAAGCTTATATTAATTATGAATTAAACATTATGATTAATTTTATTGGGTCCAATAGTAATCTGGTTAAACTAAGTAACTATTACAATATATTTTTGCTGTCAAGCATCCAAAGAAATGAAAGGAATTGTAAAGGGTTATTGTTTCCTCTCCTCGGATTTGACCTATAGTATTCGCACCATAAAAAGAGGTCTGGAGGACCGTAAACCTTTTCCTTTGTTCACTGACCGGAAGCAATAGAGATAAGAACTTTGATCGGAGTTATTGGACTTCGAGAAGAGATAAAAGTTTTCTTTCTTTTATAAAGAAGCATAAAGAAGGATATTCTAGTTATTACTCAGTTGGTTCTCCTTACTTAACTCTACCATTAACAAATTTTTTTTGGATCCTTATTTATCCTGAACTCGTAGTAAGCGAAGCTGTTGATAGAAAAGCAATGGTGTTAATCTGTTTAGAAGACTCGCATTAAAGAAATATTGATGACTATATTTTTAGAAAAGTCATATTGTGAGTAAACTTCATGGATTTTTGGAATTATATTAATCAATTTATTTAAGAAACTATCAATCCAAAAACAATCATTACGAAATTCCCCCCAAAAATATATTTCCTGAACAAAAAAAAAAAAAAAAAAAAAAAAAACCTGAAATATAAATTGTATTTAGAGAGCACAAATGCTGCTACAACTAAAATTAATGAACAACACAAATGCATTTAACCAAATTAGAAATAAATAATAATTTTGATGCAAAAAGAAAGATATAGTGAATCCGGCCTGAAGACTTTCTCAAGGGTCACCCTCAGGTGAGGATTCAAACCAGGCTTATTATGTCTTTTATTAGCATCTATATAATCGTTATAAATTTCTTCGCAACAATTACAATCTTGCTTATCTTATTTAAATTTTTGCAATTGTAATTATAGTTACAAATTCGTTTCCTTAAATTTGCTGGATAGCTAAATGCTATTAAAACAATTGCATTATCCTTTTAAAATATGAGATTTCTAACTGTTGTCATTTTTTTATAAATTATTTTAGTTATGTTCTTTCGTAGTAAAACGACGAATCTTAATTTGCAAAGAGTTATATTTAAAAAAAATTGATTTTAGAAGAAATCCTGAAAGTATTATTTTATCGAATGATAACACGATTCAATTAATATGTATCTATATCTAAAAAATTAACATGTTTATGATATGGACAGGAATATTACTTAAACAATTTTAAAATTAAATTTATTTGATCTTAAAATAAGACTTGTTTGCAGAAATTTAGACTGTTTCAAAATAACTGTCAATAATGTTTTTATTTCGTAATAACGTCATCTGATAACAATTCAGTAATGCTGAACCTGTCAGAAAAAATATTTATCTATTTAGGACCTCTTTGTTTGAATAAATGAAAAAAAAAAACTCTTCAGATTTATAAGCACTCATTAATCGCCGACAAATGAAAGATATCTTTCATACAATACTAGTCTGACCTGGATAATTGGTCGGTTTTAGTCAGAGCTTTATTATAGCCAGAAATCTACTATTTCTTTTGCAAGAATTCTCTTAACCTCCGAATCCTCGTTGAGGGCAGCAGATGCAGATGACACATGTTTGTGAATCAAAAAGAAACTAAAAGCATACTGTGCTCTGTGTGGTTACAACAAGAGGGAATAACCTTCCGGTGCTAGTTTCTTTGAGGATAAATAAAAATACCATATTTTCTATTTCGAAAATAGTATCTGTCTCTGTAATCTATTATTCTATTATCTAATCATAAGATGCTATGAGTAAATGAAGCTTATTTTAGTGCTTATAAATCAAGATTGATTTATCTTGCTATATTAGTCTAATTTCTATTATCTCGAATACTTCTAGATAAAAGTAAATAATTAAAGTTTATTCCCACAGCGCAATCTGCTTAACTTATATTCATTTCGACAGATTGTCTGCAGTGAATTTCGCAAAAATTTTAAATCTTACTGCAAAATATAATGTCGTCATTAATATTTTGAAAGAAATATAATTATTTTATTACGAAATCGGAAGATGACATCAATCATCGGTTGCTGCAAATTCGTCAGATTGATTATCAGATCTGTAAATTCTTTTTCTTAAGGATAAATATTCGGATGTAAAAAGTTCAGCATTAATTTGTGGAATAAGAATTTCATACATAAAATGTTTTATAGTTTGAAGAAAATGTATCATGTAATATTTCATTCTAATTAATAAGCGTTTCAAATACTCACTTTTAGAAAATTTCAATGTTTCTTGTCTTGATTTTTCATTTCATTTTACAAACATTTATAGAAAGCAATATTTCTTGTTGGAAATATTGTCATTAAAATAGATTCAATTATTATATTTCAATTTTAGGATATATTTAATGTTTCTGGAAATGATATGGGTTTTTTTCCATTTCAGGTTATTCAATATTGTTTGATAAAACAATATTTTGATATGTAATTATGAGGCAAAGCAAATAATGAGATTGCAGAAAACATATAAAATATTATCGTATCACAAATATCTTTCAGAATTGGGAAAAATCACCAGTTTTTTTGTTTGCTCATAACTGTAAGAACATCTTATTAAGACATGCATAAAAAATATTTGCTGGAGACAAATATAAATAAATTTTCAATAAAAAGGAATGCCGATAATTTTTTGAGTAATATAAAATCAAAAATTATTTATAGAAATAAATTATATGTATAAAGAAAATAAATGATTTTTAATTGAATAGAAATACTCACGTATGACTTTTAAAAAATACAAACTAAATTGGAAATATTTATTTCCTTTGATTCGAATTTTTTATTACACTTGTTATACAGATAGCTTTCAAATCAAAATCTACATTATTGAATTGATTCGAGTTAAAGATTCACATTGTTATAATTTTTAATATTTTAACTTTGTTACTATTTTCTAAAACGAATGAAAATTCATATTTTCTAGTCTTATTTTACAAATTTCTTACAATCAATTTAAATGTATAATATAAAATTTTAATGTACTTTTAATATTCTTTTATTTATTAATGATACTTTAGGAAGTAAAATGAAATCTCCTGAAAAATTCGAAGGTTACATCTTTGTGAAGAACATATAAGTTTTTATATCTACTCATAAGCATTTAATTTAAATTCCATATGTCTATAAATTTATAGAAATATTTTCTCCATTTCCACCAGAAAGATTTTTTATTCTTTTTAACCCTTTTTTGAAAATATATTTACTCGTGAAATATTTGTAAGAACATACTAGCACTTAACTTAAATTTAGAAGTCAAATTTCATTTGATGAGTATGTAATTCTTCAAATATATTGATTTTTTTTAATGTTCATTCATTCATTATTTCCTTTCAAAATAGATATGTTTATTACAATTATGGATCATTGTTATTTTTAAATATTAATCAAGAAAAAAAAATCATTTTTTCCCAAAATTACTTCAAGTACGTGAAAACAAAACAAATATAATAATGGACTAAAAATGCTTGTATTTTATATAAATACAAAGTAATCCTATATAAGTTCAATATTAAATTTATATTTTACATATGTTTAATATATAAAAAATTTGAATTTATATATGTTCAAAATCCATGTGCTTTCTTGGATGGTTTCCTCTTTCTTTCCTTTAGTGTTATTCTGGATATGAATCAAAATATAAAAATAAAAACGGATGTAGATATAGTATATTGTTTTTCATTGTATTCAGTTTTTATAATAATTGCAGTAGAAGGATTGACTGAGAATCTTAATGTTATTAATGTCGTTATTAATATTGGGTAATCTTATTAAAGTAAAGTGTTTTATAATGAGTGAAGGTAATTAAACAATTCAATATTTAATAATGATACTATTGGGTTGTTCGGAAAGTAATTTCGTATTTTTTTTTTTTTTTTTTTTTTTTTTGTGGAAATAAAATACAGTTTTCTTATAATAAACAAATACTTTATTAAATTATATATTGGTAGTTCTGGTCCAACACCTTTTGCCATCTTTCTGGTAGTAGAAAATTCCACGCTCATAAAATGTTTGGTCTTTGCTGCCAAAAAACGGATCGAGATGGTTTTTGACCTCCTCATTTGAGGTGAAGGTTTTACCGTCTAAAAGATTTAGCGAACCAGTTCTGGCACTGGCGTACTGTCAACACACCTTCTCCATACACATCGACCCATTTTTTTCTGGCTTGAACAGCATTTTTACCCTTTCTGTAGTAAAACAGTAAGATATGTCGAAAATGCTGTTTATCGCTCTCCATATTTAAAAGAGCACCAACCAAAAACTACTGCGTAGAATTAATTGGAATTTTTCACACACAAGCCTTGCTATATTAGCTCTCAAAACATATAAAAATTATATAACTTAAATGTGAAGTTGGGTGCAAAAAAATACAATGAAATCCTCTGTCTGGGAAAAACGAAATTACTTTCCGAACAACCCAATATAAGATACTCATAATTTTATCCTTCATAGAACCAAAAATTACAATAAATATTTGAAACTGTAAACATGGATTCCTTACAATGTAAATAGCGTGTCCAAAAATATATTGCAGTCTTCAATATATCCTAAGAATAATAATTCCTAGTTATTAATTCTTCTATACCTGATATCACAGAATTGAGTTCATAAATGTATAAGGTAAAAATCCTCGCTCTTCAATTTCATTTAAAATATTTAAAAAAATAGCATGAAAATTTTAAGTATAAAAATGTGTAAAGAACAATGCTGCTTCATTGAATATATTACATGTCATGTATTAATTAATGTCTTCAAATGTACATCTATATATGCTTCACAAAACAGAAAGTTTTATTTTTAATATAAAAGGAATTCTCTCGGGAAAAATAGAGAAGTCAAAGAAATATTTGAAACCTTAAAAGTTTTTTTTTTTTTTTTTTTTTTTTTTTAAGAATGAGAAAAGAAGAGAGTAAAATAGTGTAGAGTAATTTTTTTTTTCTATATTAAGATACAAAAGTCATGAGGATTTCATTTGCGACTTCAATAAAATCAAGACATTTTGAATAATTATATTATGAAATAGACAGAAATTCGAATAAAGTCATGAGGATTTCCTTTGTGACCTCAATAAACTCAAGACATTTTGAATAGTTATATTATGAAATAGACAGAAATTCGAATAAAGTCATGAGGATTTCCTTTGTGACTTCAAAACTCAAGACATTTTGAATAGTTATATTATGAAATAGACAGAAATTCGAACAAAGTTATTTTTTATATATAAAGTAATGTTTCATATATTAAAAGCAATAAAATATATAATTTTTCTGAATGGCAACATATTTCCAAATTCCAGTTATTCTGTAAAGTGAAGAAGTAATAAATAATTGATAAATGAGTCTGTCTACAGCTCATCAACCAGAAAGAAAATAGCTAAGAGTCTACAATAACGATAAATGAAATGCAACCAATTAAACAAGCCATTAAGACTCACAAAATGGTCAGAAAATCAGCGCCGCGAAAAGAAATACATTTATCTCACTAATAGGCTATAAAAGTAACTACCCAGCTACCTAGTACAACCAGAAAAGAATAAAATTACTGCCCAGAAAAGAATAAAATTACTACCCAGAAAAGAATAAAATTGAAAGACAGGAGAATATTAGCGAATGCCAGGTATTCACGAAGTACATCAAATAAGGAAGCAAATTGTTACGATGCCAATACTCATTGTAATAACAATTCTATCCAATCCGTAAGTGAATTTAGTAAAACATATCACAATGAAATGTATTAGGATTGTAAATAAATATGCAATAACTTTAATATCCAAATTAAATATATAAACCAATACGCATTCATTTGATTTCATTACCAGTCAAATGCATGTTTATTCATCTTCCCATTTACGCCCTCCAATTTCACCAATTTATATACATTTAAAACATTTCGTATTAATTTATATATATAAAAACCAATCAAAGACACGTTTACACAAAAAATGTTTTTATTTCTTGGAATGAAACAAATTTTACGTGAATATATGTTGTAACATTAATTTTTTTTTGCAATTTTTGGTAAGTAATATATAGTAATATATACATATATTACTTAGATTTGCATATTCCAAATAAATTTTATTTACTTCGATGAATATTCAAATTAATACTAATATTTAATACGCTTATGAATAACAATCATAAAATTGTCAATAACTAAAAGCATTGTCATTAAAATTTTAGTTTGTGAAAAATATTAAATCAAGATAAAAGGGTTTTAAAAATGGCTTTAAATGTCAGAGAATTTTATTTATGTAGATTTCTTATTTCAAATATATGCGTCTCTTTTAATGTTGAAGAATCATTTATAAATTTTCGGGAAGAAAATTTCACTTTTTTCATGTTGAAAACAAATCGTAGCTTCTGGCAATAATCATCTGTTTTTTTTTTTTTTATTATTCTGAATAAAATTTTAGTTGCATTACATTCCGAAATATGATAAAAATTAGGAATTGTTATTATAACTTTATGTATTTGTTAGAAAACAGTTAAAATGAACAATTAATGCTTTTTAATTAAACTGCTATATCATTTAAGATATTTAAGGGGAAAGAGTGATAATGAAGTCATTGTCAGATATGTCTATAAAAGAAAGTCGATTTGTTAATACCAAATTTGCTTTTAATCAAAGCCTTTTTAAAAAATGTCTATTAAGATAGTACATCATTATTAAATTTAGAAAGTATTAAAGAGAGTAAGTATGATTATTAAAGGGTTTATTGTATTGACTTCAATTTGAATCTATTCATCATTTTCAATAAGAATAATGACAATCTGCCATCAGAAATAAAGCGCAACAGTAGTAACCAATTTTAAAGAGATAATCCGTTAGACATTTCCAATAACCAATACCTCAAATATTTATTCAAACCTGCATGAGTTTTAGACTTAAAATGTTATGGCATTACATGCAAGAATTTTCTTAATCTCCTCTTCTTTCTTCTTAATTTTGATAATTTTTTTCCTTCAATTTAGTTACTAAAAACTATTTTTTTCATTTTATTTCCAATTCGTTTGATAATATTAATCACACCAACTTTTTAATATCCTCATTCCTTAAAAAAAGGGCTAAAACAAACCTTTGGAAAGGGCTAAACTTTTAAATAGGGACGAAAGTAAAATTTTTTCCGAATCAGAATTAATATTTTTAAAGAACTATACTAAGTTTAATTAGGCATTACTATTAGTAATTTGAAATGAATGCAAATAATTTGCATTTGGAATATTTTTATTCAATTAGAATGTCAACTCAAAAGATAAAAATATTATTTTTTTCTATGTAAGGAAAAAAAAAAGTTTGTGTTTATTTGAAAAAAAAGTTTGTGTTTATTTAAAAAAAAATGACTGTTTAATTAATTGCCTGGGGAAAACACTCACCTCTTCTGTCTGCATGTTAAGACTGAGGAGTAAAAAACGGAGGACATTCTTTCTTTTTCTTTCATTCCAAGAATTATATTATTATATGTGAAAGGTTACTTTGTCAGAATGTTCTCTTCTTCGAAATTTAGGGCAAAAGTTTAGTATTGAAAAACAAAATATACATGGAATATTAAATAGGCTGAAACGCGGAAAAATTTGATTATTTTTCTCTCCGCTTTTTTATATTGATATCAGTGATAACATAATATTCAAACTGAATTTACCTATGCGTACTACTTCTAATCTGTTTCTATTGTGTTCCAAATAATTCTCTAAAACTATTCAAAATTGATTCAATTATGAGTTACTTTGATGTAGATGTTTTCACTAGAAGGAGCGGTAGATAGACAGATTACCAGATGTTTCGTATATTTTTAGATATCATGAAATTTATTTTATAAATGCATTACATACTATCTAAAAATAGAACTTCCGAAAGAATCATGTTACTCAAATTATTTCTTTTTAACTAAACCAAAAATAACTATGCGTAATTTAAAAATACTTAATGAGTGCAAACTTGAAAGGGAACTGGATAGCTAAATTGAGTTTTTTGTTTTTCCAATACAATGTACTTTCAGTAAAGATCCGTTTCTTTTTCTGCTTCAACGAGTTTACTGATTCTCTGAGATTGAGTTATCAGCTTCTTTATTCGGAGACTGTCAGGAATCAAATGAAAGATTGAGCATATAAAACACAATTTAAATTCCAATGTCCTAAGGCTTTTGTATTTGCTGCTGCATTTATCACTTAAAGTATCATTATTAGGGCAACAGAAAAAGAATAAACCCTTTATAAAAATGATTTTAAAATTTCATTACAAGGGTATTGCTATAATTCAGAAACAAGTAATAAAAAACTTCTAAAATCCTGATAAAGTGTAGCAGACACTAACACACTTGCTGGCAGTTACACAATAACCGAATAAACATTTAATAAAGGCGAAAGTCATTTCTTTCTAAAATGCTTCTCCAAATATTTTTCCCGAATATATATATCTAGAAAAGTAGATAAAAAATAATAGTTTTTCCAATTTATAATGTAAAATATAATATCATGACGTCATAGAAAATGTCGTAGAAACTCCAATAAAAATTTTAAAAGTTGAAGTTTGATAATATAACTGTATAAATATGTAAATAGTTTGTAATTTTCAAAATATTATCACATTTAATTAAAAAATTATCAATAAAAATTATTTTATTAAAGAAATTTATTACGAATAATACCAAATATATTTCATTTTCTATAAACATTTTCCAAATGCCGACTCATATGTTTCTCGGACAATTGCCGAAATCCGTGATTTAATGCACTCCCTAATGTTGTCGCAGCACCTACAAATGTCACTCTCTCTATCGAAAGAAAGTTTGAATGTCGATGCATATATTCATTGGTACTTTTAATTAGCAGAAAGTAAATTATTTAATTAAATGCCACTAACTACTTCTACAACATAAATTACGTTTCTTAGAATTTATGAATAAAATCTGAAGAACATTTTTTCAGCAATTAGAATTTCTACAACACACGAATTATTTATGCGCGTTGATTTTTGCATAACTAGCCTCCACTGAAGACTAGCTGTTATGCAGCGTTCTGTTAATTATTGTTGGTGTTTGGTTAAATTGCCCTATTACACGTAGCTTCATGTTCATGATTTTCTCAATAAAATGTATCAATGCATAACATTGTGATGAATATTAAACTCATGTTATTTTAATATATTCAGATACGTCCTGTTTATTGAAAACAAAAATACAATTTGAAGTTAAGATCAACAGTATCACAGCGCCAGTAATAAAGCAGTTAGTTGGTAATCTGTATTCTAATTACATATTTTATTTCACAATGCTTTCTAATTCTTCATGTAAGATACATAATGAATAAAATTTTCTTTCTACTTTAGATTGTAACAATGGGAGAAAATTAAGCATCTGAAACTTAATATAACTGATTTTATTACAACAATGAAAGAAAATAGTTGTAAATGCTGCTAAAAACAGTTTTAATTCCCAAAGTGCATTAAAATCCTGCTCCAATTTTAAATTTCAATTACAAGTAATACTCTTTTTTCTTATTTTAAAATGATATGAAATCCATTTTTAGAATAATATTTTTCCAAACACTATTTTTGAGAAATCCTGAAGCTTCATTTAATATTTAATATAAAAATATCCAATAATAGTTTCGAAAATATCACAAGATTTGCATAATGTGTACCAAATTTAATCATTTAATTAAATTAATAAATTAGCCATTGGTTAAACAGGATTACCTCTTTGTGATAAATGCTCAGTAATAAACGAACTTACTATCTCCTTTAGAAGGAGTACAGAATGTTTTACAAAAGATATAGTGATAACAAATCTTGCTACGGATGCGCAATGAGCTATGAATAAAAGTTTAATTAGTCTTCGATCACTAAAACTTGACAAGTGGTTCACAGCATTTATCAGACAAATTTGAAGAAAATATTTTTAGTAACATGGGTTTATAGAGAATAAAAACCAGATAAGCGTAAAGTTTTTTTAATTGATTCCATCTATTTAAAATAATAAGGGAAATCTAGTAAGTCCATTAAATTCCAAATTATCCATTAAATCTATTTCAATAATGTTAGTTTCATATGAAATTTCATAACACCTAAATATACCATCAAAGGCCGAATTTCCTTTCTCTTCTGACAATTTTTAAAGAAGTTGAAAAAAAGTATACTTTTTACTGCATTTTTAAAGGGAAATTTTATGACAGATTCCTCCAACAAAGGTAATTGAACCTTTTTCGGAAAATTTTGGTTCATTTACGATCCTATGAGGCTTGGATTTATCATCAAGTGTTGGCTCTCACGTCTTTCTTCCATTTTTTGAGAGAAATTAGAAAAGTAAAATTTTGCATTTATTATGGAGAAATCTAGCGACACAGATTTGTGAACGATAAAATGTCAATAGATTTAGATAACTTTGGTGTAAGTCAAAGCTCATGTCTTCTAAATATGTTGTCAAAGGTCGCCTACATTTCATCACTCACCGTTTTGGAAAAAGAAAGTTTCATTGCATTCTTTAAGAAAAAAATCCTGCTACAAAGTTCGTCAGGATAACCGATTGAACAGATTTCGTAACATTTTAATTTATATGAATGTCCATGATTCCTTCATTCATCTCTTCATTTTCATTTCGGGTATTTTATAAAATAAAATTTTAGCAAAATCCTCTTTCTCAACGGCTGGAATGATTGTGAATTTTCAATGCACTTTTAATTCTATGAAATCTGTTTGTTTGTATTCAGTTTTAGGATTTCACCTCTTTAAATATAGCTAACCAATCAAATGCTCCATCATTATTGTGTAACTTTTTCCCATGTTACTATAAATAATCTTTTGTGGCAATTTTTTTGCGACAAATTGTAGTTTTGTAGACACGACTTAGAATAATTTTACTAACCAAACGTCTTCAACGACCATACTAGTGACATTAAATATATCTTCTCAAAATGAAAAATAAAATCTTTAAATTATATCTTTGAAATAGGGATAGATCATTCTATTTGGTTAGTTACACTTGCAAAATGGAGAAATCGTTTTTTAACGATAATTGAACGAAATCGGATCCATTCCTCAGTTTGAGGATTTGTTTAAGATTTAGTTTGTAATACGTCTGGAAATTGAAGTGACGTGGGTGAATGGACCTTCATGAAACATGGAGGATTCATCAATCTATATAAGAAATAAAAAAATGACAAAATAAATACATTGCATTTCTTTTTATTTAGGGATTGCGACTGACAAACTATGTCAAGAGTTTTCCAGACAGATAATGAACGGTGCAGTAATCGCTAATTAACTATTTAGCCCCGCACGTAGGCATACAGATTCAAATGAATGACTGAACCACCGCAACAGCAACACTGTCGGGAACTGTGGTTGAGTCCTTAGAGCTTTCACCGGCCACGCACAATCTTTCCCTTAAGAAACAATTCCCATTATCCATGGGAGATAGCCAATCACTACTTCTTTCTGTACCCACCAGGGTGGCGAGAACGAACCACCATACAGGAAACTTATCATCCTCACTTTTGAGGTGCCGCCAGTAGGATAAACTGTGAAATACGGTTATTGAGATATCTACCCTAAATTGACGATACATAAGAGAAGTACTTTATTTATTTGATATGAAATTCATATAACGATTGATAGAATTTATTTAATATGGCATAAAAAATGGCAAAACAACAGGTAGAATTTTGTGAGTGAAGAATGGTTCTTTAATTTTGCTAATTATTTTTTAAAAATAGATAATTGGTGAATAAGTTATAGAAAACCTTATTTACACCCTATTATGCTAAAATCAGAATTTCCTTTAAATTTTTAACAAAAAATATTCTGATCTAAAATATATTAAATATTAAAATTTTTCAGCTAAAATTTCATACCAAGATTTCAAGGTTATTATCTGTTATTGGAGAATAATTTAAAACGTTTGCTATAAAATATATTGCTAGTAATTTTATAACTATATTTACGGTTGAAGATAAGATTGTAGAATAGTTGACAAATATCTCTGAAAACTTTTTAAAAAATGTCCGCTACATTTCCCCTTACATGATTGTCAGCGTCACAATTTCCTTCTTCGATGCACGTTATTGATTCTATGTGTCATAAAAGTAACATGGCAAGAATGATTTTGAAATACTCTACCGAAACACTTTTAAAAAAACCTAAAATATGACTATATTTTTTCTTGTATGAAATTCAGCCAAAACATCTTTTGTATTTTTTTTATCAAACCATGTGGGAGTAAAAAAATCAATAATGTAAATTTTTTTTTGTTATTTAACGTTATTTTTTGTATAAAATATCAATACATTAAAAAAACCCAACTCAAGCATAAATTAAAAACATAACAATTTTCTTTTATTTGTTAATGTACTAATACTGACGTTTATTCAACTTACTGAGTGAATCTCACTATATTTCATTCAATTCATATCATGGCAAATTTTTCTTACTTTCTTATGTCCACTTTGGAGAATTATACATTTCAGGGATTTTGATATATGAAAATCTAACTCATTTGTTGTTGTTTTTTAAATACTTTTGTACGAAATATTTTTGTCCAATAAAAAACAATAAAGCAATAGAGCAATCTAAATAACATTTAGATTCTCTATTATTAAATTTATCCAACTAATTAAATAAATATTGTGTTGTATTTTACTGAATATGACTTTAATAATTAATTCTAAAATGAAGATACAAATCCTTATTGCAGGAAATTATTTAAAATATTCATCAAAACATTGTAAGCTTTTTTATATCCTAAAACAATTTTTGAAACATTGCTTTAATAATGTGCTTTAATATATCTTAAAGTATTGTAACTCTTTTTATTTACAAGGAAATTGTAACACATTGGTCTGAAGAAACTCGTTACCGACATAATGACTAATATGTTAAGACTGTAATAAGAAATCACTGTTATTCATAAGAATCGGGCAACTGTTCTTACATTATCATTCACATTCTTTACTACTTCTGGTTATGACAAATTTTCTTCATATATACACTGGTGTGCAAAACTTAAGCAACATGTATGTTTTTGCCATAACTTCACGAGAAATCATCTGAGAGACATGAAATTCAGAAATGAGATACA
>JAPMOR010043012.1:0-10811 GCA_026543865.1 Argiope aurantia
ACCATAGGAGAATGTATTAGATGTTAAATAGATGTATCAGATGTTAAATAGCATTATCAATGCAATCGTTTCACTCCGTTTATTTAAAATTAATCTCAGAAAAAGAATATTAAAAAACACATTTTTATTAATACACTATAAATAGCAACTGTATTTTTTATTATGATTATTTATCACTTATCACTTTTTAATTAATAGTTCATTATCATGAAAACTTTCTAAATTTCATTAAATATGGTATCGCTGATATGTAATCAAAGTTTAATTATATCAATCGATAAGGATATATTCTGAAATGTATTTTCATAAAGCATACATAAACAGATGAAGTTTCAAATTTTTGGCGTTTAATGAACTAGGTAAAATTTTCATTACTTAAATTCATTTATGCAAATTTGAAATTAGCTTCCAATGCGCGTTTATAAAAATGGTGTTTAATTTCAATTTAAATAAAAGAGAATTACAGTAATATATTTTATTGCTTCTATATAACAACAAAAATAATCAAAATTTTTCTGTTTCAATTTTTATTAGTTTTTTAGAATTAGAAAGGCATTTAAAATTTTTGAAAATCCTGTATTCCGATATTTTTTTCTAAACTATGGTCGATAAATATGCATTTTTAGCTATAAACGTAACAAAAAAATCTTACAAATTGTGGTATCTTCTTCTACGTGTCTTCCGAATTCTGGTACAGCAGGATACAGCCTAAGGGTTTCCTTTAATAAAGATATAAACAATTAACTAAACTATTTAATTAATCGTCCCATTTCAGAGAATATTTTAATGCAGATATCACAGACTAATGAAACTTCCGAAGAAAAGAAAACTAAGAAAACCCTGCCCCCTCAAAAGTTAAATGACAGAACGTGTTCTTATGAAGTTATTAATACAAAAGAGGTCTGAGATTAGCTAATACCTTAGATGTAGGCTTAGACATCCTTTGAGTTTTCTTAGCAAATCTCTTTTTTTGTTCTTTGAATTTGTAGTGTGTCCATATTACAGGATGCGTCAAAAAAACTCGCACGAAGTTATTACATCAAAGAATAAATATTCATTAATTTTTTTTTAAATTTTTTAAAATTTCTTTGGGTCAACCATTTCAATTATAACATATTTTATAATGTATATTTAGCTTACGCAGTGATTTTTGACTTCTTTTTTTTTACCATGTCAAGCAAAGATATGCTATTTTCGAATTGGAAACGAACAGTATGAAGTCGTTCGTTTGCTTAATTTGCCTCGGCAAACAGTATCTGATGCAATCTATCGTTTCAAATAAATAATGATCAAAGTCCAGGAAGTGAAAAAAAAATTATGGTGAACCCTAATAAAACCGTAAGGTTATTAAAACGAGAATTTGAATTCGAGGGTTCAATCAGAAAGATTGCTTGTGAACTGGTATAAGGGATCGATCTGATCGACTGATCACTGCAACGAATGGCAAAAATAAAACTTGGACTGAAGCCTTACAAGTTTCAAAAAGTTCATTTTCTCACTGAAGAAAACAATTTCTTGCGGCTCCAAAGACGCCGAAAACTTTTCAGAGGACCACAAGTCAATGCTGAGAGAGATTCCTTTTCACTAATGAGAAGTTCTTTACCGTTCAATAGCTCATAACATCTAGAGCTATAGGATCTTCCAAGCATTTCAGCAAGAGTTGAACATCGCAAAAATCCAAAGTCGGTCAGGGTGTGGGCAGATTTAATTAAGGCAAACGGCAAAACATCTCTTGTTTTTGAGATGAGGGCGTTAAAATAAATCAAAAAGTCTACCAATGGGGCATTCTAGAAGTTGCAGAATTTCTGTTAGCCAAAACATAATTCGGCAATATAAAGTGGAAGTTTCAACAAGACTCCCTACCCTCTCGTAACACTAAATAGACAGAAGAATGGTGCAAGGCTCATTTTCTTCACATGATATCATCTGGAGAATGGGTACAATACTCCCTGAATTACAGTGCATGGCCCATTTTGGAGTATGGGGCTTGCACTAAACTACAACTAGATGTTTTGACTTTCTAAAGCAATGACTTCGATGGAATGGCATAGATTAAAAGTAGAAGACGTGCGGCCAGTTGCAGAAAATTTCAATACGCGTTTGCCCCTTTGCATCGCTGCAAAAAACGGCCACTTTGAAACAAATTATATTTATTAATATTAAAAGTCAACTCTTATTATTATTTGTTAAATTTGAATAATTTATTTATTTTGAATCAAGTTATATTAAAATTTTTTTGTTCGGGTTTCTTTGCCGCACCCTGTAAGAGAAGTAATTAATAAGTTATCAAATAATGATTTTCTGTTCAATTCTTGCAATATCAATCAATTGCTCCCCAAATCAATCGAAGGTAGTCTGCACTGACGAAAAAAGCAAAAATGTTTCTTTGATTTAAAATGAATATGTGCATGAAACTGAGTATTGCTTTCTTGTAATTCAATATGCACATGCAGTTTGGAGCATATTCATGGTAATAAATATTAGTTTATTCTAAATTTCAATCATTAACTTACTGTGATAGAAAGTATATATGCGAATATATCCTTTCTTCTAATCCATTTTGATGATATTAATTCTTTATTTGGTAAGATTACACTTTCTATCATTTTACCATCTGGTATAATATAATATAAAATTCCACCTATTTTAATAACTACCGTAACTTTATTTTGCTTCCGATATTACCCTGTCATTCATTTATTAGAATCTTCTCAAGCATTCAATATTACATTCGATATTTGTTATATACTAAAACTGTATTAATGATTTATGAAAAGCCTCTTTTATGTTTTCTATTCATTTTAAAATATGCCCAACCTTTATGACACAATCCAGATAACAAAGATCATTCAAGTCATTTTCAGTAATATCTCTATAAATATTTTCGTCAAAAATTTTATCTAGTTCTTCGTGAACTTTTACTTGGACATCAGGATAAAGACCTATCAAGTACAATGCCCAGGAAACAGTAACTGCTGTTGTATCACAGCCCTAAACGTAAAAATAAAATACCAGATATTACAATTAAAAAAACAATTTTAAACACACACTATAAACACAAGAAGTTCAATAACTGATATGATATACTCTACAGAATATAAATTGTATACTTAAATAATTGTTATATGAATTTTCAGTTATGTTGAGATGGGGTTTTTTTTAAAAATTATTTATTTATGAAAGAAGTAAATAAATTAATCAATATTATTTTGAATGATTTATTTCTTAGTACTTTCTATTTCATTGAAAGTTGTATAATTCCATCCTCAAGATGTCCTTTTTACTTGAGCAAGAATGTTTTGAACGAACAACGTAACTTAAATAATGTAATATATAGAGACTGATTTGTATTGCGTGTTTTATTGTATAAAGACATTTGAATGAGTAATATATGTAGAAGTCTGACAATTCCAAATCAATCGAGTGACTACTCCGAGTGATTCAAAAATTTCCATTCAGTTTAAAAAAAGTTTTCAGCCAGCTAATTTTTTTGTGAATCTATAGATACATTTCAATAGAAGCAGAGATTTTATAATTCATTCTATTTTCTGATATACCATGTTTGCTTGTTTTTATATACAAAATATTCATTTTTCATTTTTATGATGAATTATATAAATAAATATTCATATACATATTATATTATGTATTTATTTATATAATATACATATTATATAAATAAATTCGTTTATTTTAGTGTTTATTTTCAGTTTAATAGCAATTTTTCGAAAATAATAACCAGATACGGAAAATATGGCAATTGAGATATTCATATTATTTAATAGAGCATATTATATATATTCCGTATATATTAAAAATATATTATTTCTATTCCTTTTTTTGTATCCCGTTGAAAGTCGAAAAATTTAAGATTCACATTACTCATTGTCATAAAAATATGTACCCGAAATATAAAAAAATGCATTGAATTAAAATAATAATGCACAATCTGAAGTTTGCAAATAAAAAAATAGCTAAACGAAAATTTAGTCTATGCTTCAGGCACTTCTGACTATGCTTCAGGCACCAAGTGCATTTTTAAATACTTAAATATAAGTGAATTCGTCAACAAGAATTGATTAATTATCTATTGATTACAAATTTTCCTGACATCTAAATATAGTTATTTTAAACCATTTCAGACACGTTCACAGAAAACGCTTGCAACAGCGAAAATTTATTCCTCAAATCTTTTAAAGCTGTCAAGCACAATAAGTAAGGTAAAGGCAAAAGTCAAAGGTAAAGGCACAATAAACGAATTTAAAAATATTATGCATAGTTTATTTTTGAGCAGTAGAGAAATGAAATTAGGGATTTAGTAAAGATGTTGAATGTTTCCCCGTATATACTTGTCTTTGTAATATATTTTAACCCTACATGTCACATAGGTGAGTATTCTCTGAGAGAATTTTTTTTATTAATATTTTACAGCTGATTCTTAATGTATCGAATCAAACATATTTTGTTCCGTAGAAAAGTGATATTCTCAGATTTCATGTTTGAAAATAGGAGTTAGATGTACAATATATAGATGAACGGTACCTCTGCTCTTAATTCGAATAAAAAATTAAAAAACTGCATTTTCTCGATCGTAAATGAGAGTACCATTCATGAGAGTACATTCCGCATTCGTCAAACAGATTTTTCCTCTGAATAATTTTCTCGGATGATAAGAAAAATTCATAATACCGAATTGACAGCCCTTTTTCTTTTCTTGTGACATTGTTATAAGATATAGTTTAACTTATAGCTGTTAAGTATATATATTCTCGGACAACTTTTGAATTTTTTCAAAAACCACCCCGTCCCTCATGTCCATAAGGGTGAAAATCTGAAACAAAAAAGACTGTATAACTTACAGTCAATAATCACATTGAAAGAAATTCGCAGGAAATCTCGCAAAGATATTCAGGTATTTTTGACGCCCGCCTTAATTTTGTTAAATGAGGGTTTGGGATCTTTCGGAATTCATATATTTGTACCTTATTTATATAAAGAAATTTTTGATTAGGAAATTTATTACTTTCTTATTATCAAAAAACATATTAAAATTTCATTTGGAAAACAATAAAAATTTTACCGCTAAAGCAAATGTGTCTACTTCATGTTTGACATCTTCTTCTGTCAATTCATGTTCAACTAAGTGCAATTTCAGAAGTACATCTAACAATGCTTGGCGCTTTTGTTTGTCAACTCCAGACCCAAGAGATAAATAGCGCTCTTTCTTCTCACGAATTACCTTCAGAAATACCAAGTTTTTTTTAGTTTCTTCATAATTATACACTCTTAGAAAAATTAATATTTAATTTCATTTACATGAACATATTGCATAATATACTGAGTAAAGTTAGAAAGAACAAAATTTTTCCAAAATACCTTATATTTTCCTTTGCAATTCTCAGTATTGTATCAATAAATGAAACGGGAAAATAAATTAAATTCAAAAGGAATTAATCGTATAGATAAAAGTAACATTTCTTTTTTTTTAAATTCACAACACTGGTCAATTCTTAAGAAAAGAAAAATTAAAGAATAAAATTTTTATAAAAACTAAATTTCAAAAAATGTTTCTGATTTTAAGTAGAATTTAAAGTTTGTTAGATGCTTAGATTTATTAAATAAAGGAGAAATAAAGCCGCTGCCACATGCCAACTATTTTACGAGCAAAACTGAATACCTAAATTCAACAAAAATAATTTAATGTCACATATACTACTAATTCCTAAAATAGTATTACAAATCTTTAAAGCAATGTTGCATAAATGTTTGACTGAAAACACTTTATGATTTCTCGTTCTAAAGCCATGTCGTTCTTTTTTCTTTTCCTAGAAAAGAGAAAAAATTTACATATTTTCAAAAAATTCTAATGAGTCTTAATTAATAGTCGATTGAAGCTGCAAATAATTGTAGATTGATATTCCTGAAAATTTCTAATAAATCATTTATATGCATCTAATTTTTTTTAAAAAATTAATAGATAAAATATAAATAGTTTGAACATCATATAAGTATTAATTAAATTTATGTGCAAAATTGAATCATTTCATAAAAGCGATATTGTCTAGGATGGTCATCATAAACTAAATCAATTTTCAGATATAAAGAAAAAAACTGTCATGGTAATATATCATAAATTGCTTGTCTAAAAATACAGAAATTTTGTAGGTATGCCTTTAATTCGAAATGAAAGGAATGATTTATATATATAATGTTTTACTTTCATTGTTGAATGCAATAGGTGTTTATTAGGAGAAGTTTTTATGCAGTGCACAGCAATCATTTTCACGTAAGAACATTATTATTTTCCCATGAGTTTTATTCTATTGAAAAACTGAATAAGTTTTAATTATTTCTTTCAATTAAAACAAGTTTAAAAATTGCGCAGAATATGCAAATTCTTTAACTGCATATTCATAACGTATTATGTGTCATTCATAATGAGTTAATTGCTTGAAAATTTCAAATTATCAACTATGTTTACACTTTATATATTAAATCAATTATGTTTATTCTATACAAGTCACAGCCAAAAGCTATTTTTTTTAAATAAATAATTTTGCCGAAATGGTGAGGCTGAACATCAAATAGAATAGAAAAGCATGATTTAGGACAACTTTCAAATTCAATCCAACTAAACATTTTAATTATTGGATGAACAAAAATGATCCTCAAATCAAGAAGCTGTATAAAATTCTCTATTCCGTCGCAGGTATTGATTTGCATTACTCAATTACAATACTTTGTGTAAAATTAACAAAATGTATAGTGATAAAGATCTTGAAGGGTGAAAAAAAGTATACATATGAAATCTAGTGGTCTCAGTAATCATGAAACATATTCATTCTTTTAAGAAAGAACGATCATCTATCAATGATAAAATTGGCATCTAACACTTCCATTACTTTTTATAGCCAAATACTTAATCAAAGTTTATTTGATTTCCTTTACACTCTTGTACATTGTATTTCCTTTACTTTCTTGCAGAATACTTCCTAAAAATGTGTTTATTTGATTCCCACTACTTTTTTTATACTATTACTTCATATTTTACAGTCAATAAAGGGAATAAATGTAGGTTATTTTATCTTACGTTTTGATATATGCATTACGTTTTCACGTTTTTTAATTTAATATCTGTGTCGTGATTCCTAATTTTACATTTTTTAAGATTAATGATCCATGATGCACTTGTAAGTAATATACATACATGGATGTAGATATAGATATATAGATGGATAGATATAGATATTTTCTTTCACTATTTTATGTTTCAATGAATCGAGTTTTTAAAACTTTTTATTCTTGAATGGAATATTTTTGTAAAGAACAAGTTTAATTCAAAACTTTTTATTATTAATTATTCTTAAAATTAAGAGTACTTTTTATATTAAAGACAGAAAATTTCATTAACTATATTTAGGAAAAATTAAACAATTTAATAAAACGTAAAACGTTTTCAAAATATCCGAAACGTATCGAGATAATTTCGATTTGTTTAATACCTTTTTTGTGAATTCTTTCATGACTTTAAGATGAAATTTGAATTCTTTGCTGAATGGCGTATTCCAATATATGACGTCTGGCCACAATCAAAATGAACAGATTCTGTTCATAAGAAGTTCACTAATCTTATATAGGAAAAAAAGAGCTTAAATTAGCATAGAAAATAATATAAAGAAAAACTTTTCCAAAAAAAATATATATATTTCATTAAATTTCATTGTTAATACTTTACATAATAAAAATAAATAAATTGCAGAATATTTTTTTTAATTTGAAAATAAATTTAACATTGAAAATTTGAGCCAAAAATGTATGCATTGTATAACTAAAGCAATAATAATAATCTATACTTATAATAAAGCTCAATGAGTGTGTGTGTGTGTGTGTTGGCACTCTACAGGCCAGTCCATTCAACCTACAGCTACCAAATGTGGCACATGTATACCTTGGAGACCGGGAATGTGCACCTGGGAGTTATTTTTTCGAATTTTTAATTGGAAATTTATTTATTTAAAAATTAAGCGAAATTTTGGCGTGTTTCTGCTATAACTTCCGAAAATATTACCGCCCAAAAATGATTTTTACATCAAGTTAAAGATCAAAAATTTTTTCTTTTAAATGACACCAATGTTTTAATCTTAAAATTAAATTTCTATTTTTAATGAATTTTTAAATAAATATTTTAACTCTATTTTTCAACAATTTTTTTCGTTCAAAATAAAAATAAAATTTAAGCTGCACGAGCACGTTTCGCATTCATGGGAAAATTTAGCTTTCTTCAAAGTGTTGCCATCACATTGATTAAAACTCCAATAAAAAATAAATTAAATCTTTTTGGAAATGAAATCTGCAAAAATATAATTTTCGGCACGTGTCTGTAGGAAATGAAACAAATATGAAATATTATTTTTTCTAAAAAATAAATTCAAGAAAAATTATTTTATGATCTTTTACACTCTGTACAGGGTGTTTATTTAGTCCCGGAAAAATTTTGATGTTTAATGACTCATAAAATAATGAAGATATAAACAAACTTATGGCATTTATTGATGGAATAACTCATATATTTTCCTTTTCAGGTTTGAATAATTTTACTTTTTTAAATATCGTCTGCGCGTGTGGTTAATTTATGATAATTTCATTTTTCAGTCTAAATATCTGTACTTTCCTAAATATCGTCTGCTTATTAATTCCATTTTTCTCTCTTTTGTTTTTGACAACTATGGAAATGTTATGTTTACTTTTGATGTGTTTGTTCTATGTAGTACTTTAATATTTGATTTTTTATTCGTGCGGATATTAAGGAGGATGCAAAAACCACAAGAGAAAGCACAGATTTTATGGTGGTCGTAGAGTTAATTTCCAATTAACTAAAGCACTGACTTTTAAGAGTTAATTTCCAATCACTTAAACTGACTGATTTATGAAAATTTGAATATCACTATTCAATAAAAAAGGATAATTTTAGATTTTCCATCGATCGATTCAAAGAAAATACGCCAATCAGCGCGCAGGTTTCTCAAGATTAATTGGCCTAAGATTATGAAAATGTTTAGTTTTTCTAAATTTTTAACATTTAAAACTTCATAAATAAGTCTTAGTTGATCGTTGAAAATAGAAACATTCATTCATTTATTTAAAATTTGGTGTGTCCAGAATATTTCTCAGAATATGATACCGTACTGCATTAAATTTAGACTTCATAATTTTTGAAATATATTTATAAGCCGGAACAAAATATTATTATTGATTTCATTTCAATCCTTTTGAAAGTAAAACTAAAAACTGAATTTATGCTGAATCTCACAAATTTTTGTTGAATTATTGTTTGAGATATTACATAAATTATGAAAAATATTTTGTAGTTAACATAAGATTTAAATACCGAGTGATTCTGTTTGCAATACTCACATTCAATAATAATAATAATTAATAAATAACAATAAAGATGATAAATAAAATAAAACGCTTGGTTTTTATTTAAAAATATCTTTATATTAATTGCAATTTCATCATTTCCACTTTAAATTAAAGTTGAAGTTTTACCGGAAATGACAACAAATTAGCAAAATATATATAGTAAATTGAACGAAACGATCTAAACAACAGTATAAGTTTGGTATGACTATCAAAATTTGAATGTTAAAAATGTTTTGTTTGAGAATCCTTTAAGAGACCAGTTACTTAAAATATTTAATTGAAAATTGTAGCGAGCGGTAATACTGGCGATCCGGCTGGTCGCCAAAGGCGGATAGTATATAATAAACGTAGAAAGCAAATATTAATTCCTTTGTCTAACAATGTCTCATATCATGGTGGATTTTCTATATTATTTCCTTATTATTCTAATGCAATTTAGATGAAAAATTTTGATAGTTTTTTTTAATTATTAAATGTACTTTTTTAAGAAATTTGATCCATTGTTGCTTCAAAAATAAAACATTTACCGTTATTATGATATTTAAAAGAAGGAATAGATAGAATTTTTTTTACAAAGTTTTTAAAATTTTCTTCCTAAAATTTGGCACTTATGCAAAGTTATTGAAATGCCTTCTTAATTGCAATAAGGAATTGTTATGATTGTTGCCTTTTAAGTAGATTCCTATTGGAAGACTGCCTGTTGTAATTGTTCTCATGACAAAACAGTGGAAAAATTTCTTCAGTTCTTCATCGATAACTAGAGTAATTCTGTTTTAATTTTAAATGGCTTGGAATATGTTATAAGAAAAGTAAATGTCTCGAACTCGTTCGTAAATGGCTCATTTAGCTCAAAGAGGGTGGAAGTGGGGAGGAGTGGAAATTTTCATTTCGCTATAACTTTTTTAATATTGAATATAGAAAAATAAATTGAATTAGTCAAATTAGTAATTCATTAAGGCGAATAATTATTTTACTTAAAAGTTTTCCATAACTGCAATATTTTAAAAGTTAGGGATTGAAAAGTTATTTTTGAGTCAAAATATTGACAGTTTCTAACATCAACAATTTATGTTGCCAGATAGTAATCAAGATGTAAAGGCCATCCGCTGTCTTCCAGTTTGCCGAAAGTAATTTTTCATTCCCCTGTGGGCCATGAATTATTGTTAAATGTAGAGAATAAATGAATTTATTACCAAGTATGTAAAAAGATAGAGTAACAAAGAGTACTTTTCGATATAATCGCTTTGAGATTCTAGCATTTGACATATCGGTCTACCAAGTCTCGATCCACCGATAATAATCTTGACGCCAGTGATGTGAAATGGGCCTTAGCATTTCTTAAAAAAAACCTCATTAGTCTAGATGCTCTATGAATTTCCTTTTACGAA
>JAPMOR010043033.1:0-21841 GCA_026543865.1 Argiope aurantia
CGTTTGTCTGATGAGGAAATCTGGGATTAGGTTAAGAATTGTCTTCGTGATGTAACAATTGCGTGGTATCGCAAGGCTTGTCTCTAACAGCCCTTCTATAACTGTAAAATAAGACATTAATTAGATTCAAATTATGCTTTTTAAATACACTTGACCAATTTGATTTTAAAAAGCACTGCACAGGTTACAAAAGTAAAAGACAAGATGTCACAAAACAAGGTAAGACAAAGACCAGCTAATTAGATAATATGTAGAGTTATTTGTGTCATATTACATAAGAACTGATAGCATTCAATAAATCAAATAATTATATATCTATTCTTGATTTTCCACCTCATTAGTTTTCCACTATTTAAAAAAGACTATCGGATGGTATTCAATTTATTATTTTATCTAAGTTAATATGAAGCACTATTACATGTTTATTAAATATATGAGAAATTTTATAAGACTTTCAGAGATTCATCAAATTTCGATATAAAGTCGTGCCATTAGTTTTGACTATAAAAGTTCTCAAATCTTTAATTTACTCTGATGGGTTGTGCAAATTTTATTTTTCGAAGCATAAAGCCGATACACACAAATTTCTCTTGTAAGGATTTTCTTGAAGATGGTGGTCATTGGGATTTGTTGCTGAGATTTCTTTCCATTATCATCTAACATGGATCTCGAAATTAAAAATAAAAAAAGTAATTGTATCATTGTCCTCTCATTGTCCTTATTAAAAATATATATATAGATATTCCAAATAATAAGACATATATGTCTTGACTTTATCCTTTTGTCTTTATATCATGAAATAGCATGTCTATATCCACTCAATTCACACTTCATTCTAAAAAGTACTAAATGCTTCAACAATATACTAAAGCTCTTAAATGTATTTGCTCGAACTCTATATAAAATGCTTTTATATTCCATTCTCATTTAAAGCTACATTTAAATCCCAGCAAGATATCTAAGCTTTTTATGGAACTAATTTTACCTTCAATTCGTCCGGCAACCCTTGAATCTTTATCTACAAGCTCGACGACAGGACCCACTCTATCGCCATAGACAAAGATCTCAACACACCAGAGGGACCTAGTTCGCGAGCAGGGGAAAAGAGAGGGTGCACCTTTTGAAATAGTGGGTGGGCTCCAACACAGTCACTTTTGCACAGAGCAACCCCCTTCCAACAAAAGGGTAAGGCTCGCTATTAAATCGCCATCCACTCAATCGCAGGAAGAAATCAAGAGAACCACATCTGCTACCGTGAAAGTCCGATTTTGGAGGGAGGACTGCCCTGGCCGAGGAGGGAAATCAAACCTGTTGTTTTGGTCCATACTTGAACTTTTTTATTAATAAAATATGAGGAGGAGGCAGGGACGTTAATTGATAGAACAGTTAGGATTGATGTCTTTGTAGCTAGCTGTCTTGCAATAGAGCTCGCAGCTGTTGCGTTTACAATCGTTTGTTATTTAGCGTGGTAATGTAATCGGGTTTGCTGGAGAGGCAAATGTGAATGTATTTTGGGTTTGTTTTTATAGGAGCAAATGTACTAAAAAGATTACATGAGAGGTCAAAGTTCTGCTTAATGTGGATAATACTGTAGCATTGCCCCATTTTAATATTTTTCAACCTTTTAATATTTGAATATTAGTTTCCATATAAGTTTTAGTTTCGCCTCATTTCCAGTTTAAATTATTTTAATTGAATTTTAATTCCTCTCTTCTCAATAAATATCAAAACTGAAATTAATATCTTTTGCATTTCTTAAATATTAATAAATTATTTTTAAGCCAATCCAATACTAGAATATGTATTTCTGATATAGTCATGAACTGGTATTTCTATCTCTTTTATCAACATAAACTCATCTATTTCTCTGGATTAGAGCATAAGATCTTTTGGAAAATATCAAAATGAAATCAGGAAATTGTATTCTCTCAATAAATACTATTGTATTCTGTGAACTATTTTTTTAAAAGTGGTCGTTCTCATTCTTGGAGACAATTCACAAATAAAATAACTTCCAATAATATAATTCCAAGTTCTGCCTATATTGTTTTCGCTATTTTTAATTATATATTTATCAATTTTTAAGATGTTTTCCTTTTTTATATAAACATAACAAGTCTTGCTATTTTTAATTTAGTGCTTGCCTTGATTCCATACCTTTCTACTTCACATTTTGCGATTAATTACCCTCACAAGGTATACGTCGCACAGATTAGGAATCGCGACATTTCTTAATTTTTAAAAAATACCAGTAAGATCATGCGAAGATTTTATACATTCAGTCCTCCCTTGTCCAACAATAAAAAACGATGATTCAGACATTCAATAATCTGTTTAGATTAAATAGTCAACGAATGAGTATATGCAGAATCGTAAAAGCAAGCAATTGATACGAACTTATTTCAAATATTTAATATGACTTTGTTTACATTCTTCGATATTAGAGTGCAATTATGTTGATTTTTTTTATTTAGTAATTTCTGTAAAAGACGCAATAATAATGTTATATTAACTTTTAAAAAGGCTTTATAGAATAATTGCCCATGATTAAATACAACATTTTTCAACTTTGAAAACTCATTAAAATGTTTATTCCTAATTATTGATAGTTATTACAAAAGCTTCTATCTCCTGGTCATTTGGAAAAGCATGACTGAAGTGTAGTTGTTTCGTAGCATAACAGCAGCTTCTTCGTAGTCAATTTACTGAGAACTGACTAATGTTACGAATCTGTTACACTGTTTCCCTCTGCATTAGTCTCACAGTAAGGAAGAAAGCTTCAGAGATACTCTAATGAATGCCAGGTCAATGAAACTCAGGATTATCGATAAAATGAAGGTTCTCGAACATGCGAGAATCTTAACGATATAGCCAAGATATGGTATCATTCTAGATATTTTAGTGTCCTTGATGGTAACTCAAAAATAAAGACATACACATGAGAAGTAAACGTTGAATGAATTTTCTGTGTAAAGAATAGATTTGCAGTGAGTTCCTTCTCTTGTCGCTTTGTGCTGTGGAGGGTATTTAATAATGATGCTGCTAGCTTATTATGTTTTTTTGTAAGCTCTGCTTTTCTGCCCGTTTAAGCTGTGTTTTGTTATCAGCTTTCTTTTTTAATGGAATGAAGCATTGTTATCCCTTAAACAGCACATTCGACTACCAGGCGCCTCGTCCAGAGCGGTGCTTGACCATTCTTAGCCCGTTGATTAAGTCCTGCTTAGCAATTAAATTGTAATCAACAATAGAAAAGTGTTTAATTTCAATATTGATTTAAGTGTCGACTACCTTGATAGATTTAAGAGCTTAAAAATTCCAAAGTATACATTTGGTTGTCAGTCTCCTAATCGGATTGTCTGAAATCAAACTACAGTAAAAATTATAATTATCTATAAGGTTTTTCATATTGTGTTCATTGAATTTTGGCAATCTTTACTTTTCTGGAATGATATGGTGCTATTGATAAAATTTTTGATACTGTTGGCATGATTTAATTGATATTGTATAATGTTTCTAACTGAAATTTTAATTAAACCGTGTATTTTAAATATAAACTGAGTAGTCTATGTTATAAATGGGTAAAAATTTCCAATTACTCGTATCTTATTTATAATTGTAAATTTTGCCTTAAGGAGAGGGGGCAGGGCAGTGGGCAACAGAAATGAAGCATGGCATGAAAATGTGTCATAGAATATTTTCTATATATATAAATATTTAATAGAATCGATAGGAAATGCGAAATAAGAAGAGTTACGAAAGATTCTTCGATTTATATAATAAACTACAATTACTTTTATTCTATAAAATGTTTTGAGAAATCAGTGCCCTCTGCAAACATTTAAGATAAGAATAAGCATAATTTCAACTCTATACTTTTTTAAAAGCTTATAAAAAATATATTTTAAACTTAAATACCGTTACTGCAAAACATATTTAGGTAGGGGGAAAAAAACTGTCGATTTATCTTCAAGAATCTTAAGTTCCATTTCTGTGTTAAAGTAACAAATTCACTCACAACATTACTTTCATTAGCGAAAAGTTTCTTTGCAGGAAAACCTCATTCATCTTCCTGACGTTAAAATTCCTCACCTGCTACTATTTTTCATTACCTTTTTTTTTTTTTTTTTTTACTTGCTAGGAGTATTTCCGGCGCAATCTCCGTAAATCTACTCTCTTGTCAGCCAAATTCATTCATTAACTTTTGATTAACACCCTTGTCAACGAATCTACGATGTTATTTAGCAGCCTTTACTCAATAACAATGCTGAAAAAAACCTACGATAGCACCTACACCTTCACACTCATAAAAAAAGAATCTGTAGTAGTTGTTTTCCATACTTCTAGAGTACAGTAGGCTTTAATTTAAATCAGGAGTTTCGTTATTATGCTTTGAACCTGAAGTGGTAAATCATTTTCACAGAAAACAGTTTATTTAACTTTCTTCTGATTTAAAAGCATTTTATGACATTGTTATGAACCTGTAATATTGTTTTCCCCCTATGTCTGTACCATTGCCAAAAAGAGAGATTTATAGATATTCTTGAAGAATACTTAAATATATGACACGACAATGACTTTCACCATTAGCGACCTTCTTTTGATTTGGTGATAAAATGAAGGTTCTGGGAAATACAAGAATCGAGGCGATATTTTCATAAGTAGAATATACATTTAGGATTTCATTCACACGAGGAATTGAATCTCTCTTTGGTGCGTTGATCAATGAGCTTGGTCTTTAACAGCGCTCTGAGCACAATTATTGCGTTGTAGATTACTGCAAGTGTTTGTGTTGCAAGTTACTAGTATACATTACTGCAAGTGTTGTTCTTGGTGTGTATTTTTATTGTCATTTTGTTATATTTGATCCTTAAAGTTCGTGGAATAAATTGTCTTTTCTCATTAATCGACTTATTGGACTCATTGTACAGTACATTTAGCACGAACAGATTTTCTGTAACAATACTATCATGGAGAAATATCGATAACATAAAAGCAAACTAGAAATAAACGTATAATGCCATTCAGAAAGGGCAAAGAATGTATTGTTCATTAATACATAAACATAACATTACAAGGATACATAAACATTTCTTCAATAAAATTGTCTCTTCCAATTTTAAAAACTGAAGCGTTAAGAAAAACGCAAAATTTTATTATTAATTTGATTCCTAAGATCTGATTTAATGAATCATTTTTGCAAGATACAGCTTCCGTATTTGATTTTAAGTATTTTATGATATCATCACGAAAAAATAAAATTCTGCGTTAGACAGGAAGATATAGTGATAGGCAAAGCATGATTTCAGATTGAATAATGGATCTAAAAAAATAAGAGCACAATGAAAATGGATGAAATAACGAATCCTTTCCTACTTATTAAACACTTATTAAACAAACATATTTATTGATTCCACAACAATATGCACATATATTCACGGTCACTAAGAGTAGCAATTTTTTCGACTGCGACAAACGCTGTAGAATAAGGCATAGCAGAACGGTCTGACAGAAGCTGAAGAATAAGAATTGAATCCTTATCCAAATGTATTTTAAGCGTACTTCTAAGGCTCTGGGGAGCACAAAATCAATCAAAATCAATTGTTCCCATTCTTACATCTAGCTAGGAGAGTTTATATCTATATCTATATCTATACTTATAATAAAGCTCAATGTGTGTGTGTGTGTGTATGCTGGCGCTCTACAGGCCAGACCTTTCAACATACAGCTACCAAATTTGGCACGTGTATACCTTGGAGGCAGGGAATGTGCACTTGGGGGTTAGTTTTTCGAATTTTTAATTAGAATTTTATTTATTTAAAAATTCAACGAAATTTTGACGTGCTTCTGCTATAACTTACGAAAATATTACCGCACAAAAAAGATTTTTACATGAAGTAAAAGATCAAGAATTTATCTTTTAAATGATACCAATGTTTTAACCTTAAAATTAAATTTCTATTTTTAATGAATTTTTAAATAAATATTTTAACTATGTTTTTCAATATTTTTTTTCGTAAAAAAAAAATTAAAATTAAGCACGTTTTCCGCTTTCATGGGAAAAAATTATCTTTTTTCAAAGTGCTGCCATCACATTGATTAAAGCTAAAACTAAAAATAAATTAAATCTTTTTGGAAATAAAATCTGCAAAAATATAATTTTCGGCGCGTGTCTGTAGGAAAGGAAACATATCTGAAATATTATTTTTTCTAAAAAATAAATTCAAGAAAAATTATTTTATGATCTTTTACACTCTCTATACAGGGTGTTTATTTAGTCCCGGACCCATTTTGATGTTTAATGACTCATAAAATAATGAAAATATAAACAAACTTATGGCATTTATTGATGGAATAACTCATATATTTTCCTTTTCATGTTTGAATATTTTTACTTTTGTAAATATCATCTGCGCGTGTGGTTAATTTCAGATAATTTCATTTTCCAGTCTAAGTATCTGTACTTTTCTAAATATCGTCTGCTTATTAATTGAATTTTTCTCTCTTTTGTTTTTGGCAAGTATTGAAATGTTATGTTTACTTTTGAAGTGTTTGTTCTATTTAGTACTTATAATAAATCTCAATGTGTGTGTGTGTGTGTGTGTGTGTGTGTGTGTGTGTTGGCACTCTACAGGCCAGACCATTCAACCTACAGCTACCAAATTTGGCACGTGTATACCTTGGAGGCCGGGAATGTGCACCTGGGGATTATTTTTTCGAATTCTTAACTAGAATTTTATTTATTTAAAAATTAAGTGAAATTTTGGCGTGTTTCTGCTATAACTTCCAAAAATATTACCGCACAAAAAAGATTTTTACATGAAGTTAAAGATCAGAAATTTATCTTTTAAATGATACCAATTTATTAACCTTAAAATTAAATTTCTATTTTTAATGAATTTTTAAATAAATATTTTAACTATGTTTTTCAATAATTATTTTCGTAAAAAATAAAAATTAAAATTAAGCACGTTTCGCATTCATGGGAAAAAATTAGCTTTTTTTCAAAGTATTGCCATCACATTGATTAAAGCTCCAACTAAAAATAAATTAAATCTTTTTGGAAAAAAAATCTGCAAAAATATAATTTTCGGCACGTGTCTGTAGGAAAGGAAACATATATGAAACATTATTTTTTCTAAAAAATAAATTCAAGAAAAATTATTTTATGATCTTTTACACTCTCTATATTATTAATCCAATAAATCAGGTATATTTTAAGGCAAGTTTTGTTTAATATGAACAGGATATCCATTCAAATCAGGTCCACACAGCTGATTTGTAAACCTTTAGTAACTCACAGATCTGTTAAAATGGTCCAAATGGAAAATGATTATATTTTATGTAACTTGATTTAATAAATGCTCTAATAAATAACGAATTTTTGATTTTACATTAAGCTTCTGCTGTGGAAATTACGAATAACAAAATGTTCTTGAAACACTAATATTTTAAATAAAAAGAGTTAATTTCCAATCAACTAAATCAATCACTTAAACTGACTGATTTATGAAAATTTGAATATCACTATTCAATAAAAAAAGGATAATTTTAGATTTTCCATCGATCGTTTCAAAGAAAATCAGCGGGCAGGTTTCTTAAGATTAATTGGACTAAGATTATGAAAATGTTGAATTTTTCTAAATTTTTAACGTTCAAAACTTCATAAATAAGTCTTAGTTGATCGTGAAAAACAGAAACATTCAGTCATTTATTTAAAATTTGGTCTGTCCAGAATATTTATCAGAATATGATACCTTACTGCATTAAATTTAGACTTCATAATTTTTGAAATATATTTATAGGGCGGAAGAAAATATTATTATTGATTTCATTTCACTCCTTTTGAAAGCAAAACTAATAACTGAATTTTATACTGAATCTGAGAAATTTTTGTTGAATTATTTTTTAGATATTACATAAATTATGAAAAATATTTTGTAGTTCACATAAGGCTTAAATACCGAGCGATTCTGTTTGCAATACTCATATTCAGTAATAATAATAATAAATAAATAACAATAAAGATGATAAATAAAATAAAACACTTGGTTTTATTTAAAAATATTTTTATATTAATTGCAATTTCATCATTTCCACTTTAAATTAAAGTTGAAGTTTTACCGGAAATGACAACAAATTAGCAATATATATATAGTAAATTGAAAGAAACGATCTGAACAACAGTATAAGTTTGGTATGACTATCAAAATTTGAAGATTAAAAATGTTTTGTTTGAGAATCTATTAAGAGACCATTTACTTAAAATATTTAATTGAAAATTGTAGTGAGCGGTAATACTGGCGAACCGGCTGGTCGCCAAAGGCGGCTAGTACATATTTATATATATGTGTGTGTGTGTGTGTGTGTGTGTGTGTGTGTGTGTGTGTGTGTGTATTCTTAAACATAATAGAATCCACTTTTTAACCTTTCTAACCCGTGCTCACTTTCTCTCTGTTTGAAGCCTTTTTGAACATATGTAACAGATTTAATCAGTTGAACTAGCGAAATTTAAAATAATGTATAATATGCATTAGTTAATTTTCATATGATAAATGTTTTTCAGGTCCAATTTGAAGGCAATTCATTTTCTAGACGACCAGGATTGTATGTTTCTGAAAGAGAAAAAGAATAATGAAAACAAGAGCAGTAAAATAAAAAGCAAAAAAACAAAAAGTGTTAATAAATAATCTAGGAAAGGCCCTAACTAAGCTGAGTATTTATAACAAAAAAAAACCCAAAATAAGTTTTGACATTAAAAAAAAATGTAAATTCTGGAATGAAACTGGCGTATGTGGTTGTGAGGTCTATTTTTATGTGAATTATGTTATCTTCAAATTCTAAAAGTAATTACTTATAAAGCCGACATCCTGGCCTAGGGGTAGCATGTCTTCCCCGCGATTTGGGCGTTCCGGGTTTGAATCCGATTTCGGGCATGGTTGTTCTTCTGTGTGGTATTTATAAGGCGTGTGAAAGAGCTCCCCCCTCCCCTCCTGTAAAAAGAGTTTGGGCATGCGAGTGTATGAGCGAGATATCAGACTTCTGCCCTCGAGAATCAGACTCATGGGTCTTTATCCACAGAAGCTACTGCATCCCCTTTCCGTGGTAACGCGGACATGTCACCGTTATCAATAACTTCTAAAGATATTTAATTAAATGAAGAAAATGATTCGGAAGAATTATTAATCAAGTTAAAATAGAGATGCATACATTTGCAGATCCTATATTTTCCAAAGCATTTCTGACTTGCCATAGAAATAGTCCAACGAGTAGAGGAAAGATTTTGCATCACAACAATGAAAACCAGCATTAGGAAGAAATTCGAAAAGAGACAAAAATATTACGTGTACCCAAATCTTGAAGTAAAATATGTAATAATAGGAAAAATAAAATTTATCATTATAAATAAAAAATGAACTTTAAACCTATACCACCCAAAATCGGGTATCAATGCCAGTGAACTAAACGTAGCTCAGTTGCTAATTTTAAAACTGTTAGAAATCGGGATATACTTCCAATTAAAAAAAACTGCTCAAATTGGCGTAAAGAACTATATTTTATGATGCTTTAATAACTGAATAAACATCTGAAAGAAAATTAAAAAGTCGAAACTTTTGGACGGACTTTCGGTTTTAGTAGACTGTTTTTAACACATTGATATTTGAATCAAAAATAAATGTATATTTCTATGAGAAAAACTGATCGAGTTACGAACTTAAATTATTTTAAGTCAATTAACGGACGTCTAGAAGAAACTCCACCCGTTGATTGACGTTTTTTTTTTTTTTTTTTTTTTGAAGTTGCCTTTAAAAAGGTCTAAAATAGCATTATTTAAGGGTCCATAAATCAATCAATTTTAGTTGCTGAAGACTAACACTTTTTTTTGGTATAAAATAGTGATGTGTCAAAAACCTTTTACTTAATATGATTAGGGAGGAAAGGTGTAAAAAATTTAGGTTACGTCATATTTTTAGCAGTACATTCACTGTCTCAAATAACATAAAATATAATTCCCCACATCATTCAAAGCCTATCTCCTACTAGAAGTACATGTTTATCTCTACTGGCTTAGAAATTAGTTTTTGAATTAAAATTAAAATTGATGCACTGTGTTTGATTAGATTGATTAGATTCAATTATTTATTGATGAATAATATGATTCATGTTATCAATACAAGTATTGTATGATATCACAACGTAGAATCAAAGTACTGACATATAATATAAATAAATACAATATAAAGGCAAATCAGCTATAGACACAACGTTTTGAAATTTTTTTATACGCTCTATGATAAGAAAGGGCAACTCAAAAGTTCAAAGAACAGTAGAATGGGAAGTTGAAGAATTGTATATCTTTTGATAAAATATATAATTTAAAAGTTTATCTCATTGATAAAAACTTAATATTATAATAGCAAAAATTAGACGTTTCATTGTTATAACAAAAAAATATCTTCTAAATACTTCGGCATTCAGCCCATTTTATAAGAGATAATAATCTCAATTCTTTCTAAATTTTGACCAATTACACTCAGTAACAACCTAAACTTCAATTCGAATGTTCAGAGAATAATAAAGAAAAACTTGAAAAATCCTCTTGAAGCATGTAATTTAAAAACTTATTCAATAAAAACAATAATGTATGATTATTATAGCTGAACCTAGACTTTTCGAATAAATATCCTTTCACATTAATATTTAAGTTTTAACTTCAGTCTTGTAAGCAATTCCATAATCAATCCATTCAATAAAATGACATTAATTTCAAATTGTCCTAACCTGTGTACAATTCCACTTTGTAATGGCCCAGACCTCAGTTATTTCCCTTCCACAGAAACTCCTCTTAAAGCATGTAATTTAAAAACTTATTCAATAATAATAATAATAATAATGTATGATTATTATAGCGAAATCTAGACTTTTTGAATGAATGTCCTTTCAAATGATTATCTAAGTTTTAGCTTCAATCATCTAAGCAATTCCATAATCAATCCATTCAATAATATGACATTAATTTCAAACCGTCCTAACTTTTGTCCAATTCCACTTTGTAACAGCCCGAACCTCAGTTATCTCCGTTCCACAGAAAAGAGAACGATGGAAAAAACCAAAAAGAAAATTCCCTGCTATCATCGCGGGACGTTCCCTCCCAGGACATGATGAAGCCAAGCTCGCGGTTCACTAAGAAGTAAATGAGCAAGAAATTCCGCCTCGTCACGTTCTGCGATCCATCCTCTGCTTAAGAAAAGACGCAGGAATTTTCAGACCAAAAGAGAAAATGAGTCTGCCAAGGAAGAAGAAGAGATACGTCTTGGGTCCAAAGAATGTTATTGTTGGTCAGCAAACAACGAATGTCCAAATGCACGATAAATATGGTTGATTTGTCATTTAATAGATTGCAGCTATTTAGTGTTTCCTCGGTGGTGACACTCATCTCTGCAGATTTCTATCGTTTGGGTGCCTCATTTCTTTTGCTCTTTGGCTGGCAGTGATTAATTATCTTAGATGAATGTATTGATATAGTTTCTGTCGTTTGGTAACATATATATCACTGAAAAAAGCGGTGGTTTAGGAAGGAGAAATGGCTTCAGGGTAATTTCTTCTGCTTCGTTTCTTACGAATGATAGTAAAGATCTTGAAGAATTGTCTACTATCATAATTCTTGGCATTATTTAAATGTTTACATAATCAGGGAATAAACTGCATTAATAAATAAAGTGCAGACCTCTCATCTGCAATATTTATTGATATAAATCATCATCAAATGCAAACAAACATTTTTTTCAATAAATTGTTCTTGAATTAAATCACGGGTGATTTATTTGGGCATTTCTGATATTTTCAAAATAGTAAATGTATCTCGTATTAGAATGATGATATCCAATACGATTCACTTTACTATGTATAATGTTATATATCTATATACGACATTAAATTCATAACTAAAACCAGCGGGAGTGGTCATCGATCTCGCATATACTCTCTAATAAACTTGTCACGTCAAAGAACGCCTTGCATGGCATTGGAGTACAATAGTTACAAAATATTTATTTTTGGTGTGAAATCGACATTTTTATTGAATCTATTGTGTCATCATTAATGAGTTTTCTGGCGGTAAATCCCTGGCATCCCATTAATATTATCCGAAAATCAAATTTCTGTTTCATACACGTCTTTCTCAACCGATTGAAACAAAAATTGATCTTGTAATTCAAAATCCTATACAAAATTTAGTATATTTAAATCATTGCATTTTTCAATTATTGCGTTTGCATGTTTCTGAAAGTACATACGGGCAGACAATCAAATTTTTGTTGGATTTTGTTCACAATTTGGCAGGTGTTTACAAAATAGATGTTAAATCTGTGTACCAAATCTTATCTATCCAGCTCTCTTCGTTTTATAGGTATCGTATTAATTTATATTCGAGCAGCCGGGTTCCATTGAACAGATTTTACACAAAATTTGATAGAAATCTTCAAATTTGGTGTAAAGGTTATATTTTTGAATTATCTTAGTCACAATAGTCAGACCGATTGACAGATAGGTAGGTCTAAAACTTGGAGATTCATCATGAGTTTGAATTTTTTGCCGATTGCTGTACTTTCACTATACTACGTGTACAAGAAAGTAAAAATTAACTTTTCAAGAATAGATGGAAAGTGATGAAATGGATGTCCACCCACCAGATGACAAGATAGTATTGAAAATGATCTGAAACATATAAAAATGACTAGAAAGAGAATTATTGCGTCATCGAATGGGGTCAATTAGGATAAACATGTAGAGACAGCTTTGATCTTTAAGAAGTTATAATGTTTAAAAAGAAGCGAAAGATTTGTATAGTCGAAGTCTCTAGCTCAGGACACTGTCAGATTTCAGCGTACCGCTGAATTTAGCAAATCAAATGAATTTTCTTACAGTATGCTTGATCTATAACCAAGATTTTTAAAAAGTTAATTTTTCACGCTGACATATCATATTTTTGTACAAAACATGATCTGAAAGCAAGCAATAAAGGGATAAATATTTCTCTAAATAAGTAATAAACTTAGATTCTCTTCTTCCAAAACTCTGGTTTAAAAGCTTAAAACAGGAAATGCTTATTCACGCCTTCTCTCATTTTCTTTTCATTCCCAGTTTTATTTTTTAATGAATGAATTTTGTTTAAATTAAAATTATTATTTCCAGCTATATTTAAAGTTAGAAATATTATACAATATATATAGGGAAAAATCGAATTAAAATAATAAGAAATCACATAAAATTTAAAATTGCTTGTCAATTAACGTTTTTTGCTTGAATTGTCCATCTTCATGTTTTTATTTATTTAATTTATAGAATTTCTCTTGCAGATTTCTTTATCGCTTTTAAAATTCCTGTAAAATGTTATTAATTAAAAGATGCTAAAAGGTTTCTGTATAAAAGTTCAATATGTGCAAATATTTGCTTACACAACTGAAAACTTGTTCAAGTGTCATGAAAATACTGTATTTTTACTTAATTCAATTCATTTTCTTGCCACTCTAATTATTACTCTACCGGAAAATATTTGCACGAATTCTAAAAAAATATCTAAACATGTTTCAAAATAAGCCAGATGTTATTGTTGTTGTTTATAATGACACTTACCATGGACACGCTCGCTGACGAAGTCAGAGATTTTAAGCCAAGGGCGCGTCTCTTGTTTTAGTAGCGCCAACTAGGGCCAAGAGTACGTCTTAGCTACTCACGCATTACATTCGCTTACACAACCCCTTTTTACAAGGGGGCACATTCACACGTCTCACAGATAGAATAGATGAAGAACAACCATGCCTGAACCGGGACTCGAATTCAGGACGCCCACGGGGAAGACGAGCTACCCCTATGCCATGACGCCAGCCCAAGATATTAATAGTAATTTAAAATTTTTATCCAAGGTATAGAATTTAGTGAAAAAAATCGTTTGGAAAAATAGATTTCTTTCTCAATTTTATTCACCAGATTTTTACTCAAAGAACTTTTTTTTACACAGCTCTAAATGTCGATTTCAAACATGAATTATCAGAGACAGTTGTCTTTATAAAAAGGGTGCGGATAGTTTCTATAGTTAATCATTCTTTTAACCTTTCGTGATTTTAAATGGTTTATCAATTTCTTTTAAGAAATTTTGCAAAATTTTCAACTTTTACGTCTTTATATTTAAAAAAAATATCATATCCAGATTGATTAAAAAATTAATAACTGGCAAAAAATAATTTAAATTTTTTCATGACTTTTTTATATATTTAGAGGCAAAATTAATAAATCTTTGCATTAAAATGCGTTTAAAATGAAATCATTAATAATTTAAAAAAAACTATTCAATGCTTATGTTTTATATAATTTTAGCAAAAAAAATTGCGCGATTTCTTATAAAAGAAATTCTAAAATTTTGTGGTATGGATAAATATTTTTAAATGTTGAATTTACCTATATTAATAATAAAAGAAAATATGTCCGTGTCGGCGTCATAAATAGACCATTAGAGCTATCAAATTTAGCTCAATTGTACTTCGTCAGAAGGAAATATACATCTTAGAACAATTTTTTTTTCGAAATTTTAATTTATTAAAAATTTAACGAAATTTTTAGGATTTTTTTCACTATTACTTTTGAAAATAAGAACGCACAAAATGATTTTACTTTCTCATATACGAAGTACATATAGAGGAAGAATGGTCATCGTCAAAAAATTCGAACTCGAGATTTTGACGAATCATCACGTTTTAGAGTTCTGAGTTCAAAAAAATATATTTTTGGAAAATGGTTGTCTGTTTCTCTACCTGCGACAAAGATAACTCAAATAAATTATGCGCTAGATGGATGAAATTTGGTATATAGTCTTTTTATTAAATTAGCAAATTTCTATCAAAGTTTGACAAAATCCGTTCAGAAGAAGTGTGTCTGTCCAGCTGTTTGAAT
This sequence comes from Argiope aurantia, assembly GCA_026543865.1. Taxonomy (NCBI): domain Eukaryota; kingdom Metazoa; phylum Arthropoda; class Arachnida; order Araneae; family Araneidae; genus Argiope; species Argiope aurantia. Next base: position 14,947 of record JAPMOR010043033.1, read on the forward strand.
ATATGCTAACAAGAAAAGTATAAAACGAAGATGGCTAGATACACTGGTGTGCAAAACTTAAGCAACAGGTATGTTTTTTGCCATAACTTCACGAGAAATCATCTGAGAGACATGAAATTCAGAAATGAGATACAGCATTTTGTTCTGAAAGAATGACGAAAGCATAGTTGCGCAGAAATGAATACAATGCATACAGTATGGAATCAAACAAAAAAAGGCTTTATTGAACTCATAGTATCGTTACACATGATTGTCTGTCCAAGAGGAAGAACAGCAAGCAGATGTTCCTTAGTATGGGATATGCCCTCCCCTTACTGCAATGGTTGCTTCGCACCGTCTCCCCATACTCAGCAGCATATTGTCCAAAAGTTCTTGAGGTAAGAGTGCCCATTCCTCAATAAGCATCTGTTTAAGTTGTCGGGTGTTCCCAGGAGGATGTAATCATGCCGCAAGGTAATCGTGTAATCGTGCCCAAAGCAACCCACACATGTTCTATCGGATTTAAATCAGGGGAGCACGCCGGCCAATCTATTCGAGTGATATCTTCACTTTCCAGGAGCTCCTCAACAGCATGAGTCCTGTGTGGCCGTCCATTGACATTCATAAAAACGAAGTCTGATCCAATGGCACCTCGGAACAGACGCACATGGGGAAGGATCATCTCCTGACAATAGCGATCTCCAGTTACAAAACCTCTGTCGAAAACGTGGAGCTCAGTCCGCCCGTTCATCATAATGCCTCCCCAGATGACAACTCCAGGACCACCGAAACGGTCTCTTTCCGTGATGTTACTGGGATGAAACCGTGTCCCGACTTCTCTCCAAATCAACTGGCGTTGGGAATGGCTTGTGGGACTAAAACGACTCTCATCTGTAAAGAGGACACGACTCCATTGATGAGATGTCCAGTTTTTGTGCTCCCTGCACCACTCTAAACGGTGCCGCCGTTGGGAAACTGTCAAAGGGATGCAGCGTTCAGGACGGCGTGTGAATAGGCCACCTTTGTGAAGGCGTCTGGACACAGTAAAACGCGAGACTTGTCACCCCGTTGCTGCATACAATTGCTGAGAAATGGCGCTTGCTGACTGGTTTCGGGTTCTTTTCGCCTGCAGGACGATATGTCGGTCACCCACTGCAGTTGTTTTCCTGGGACGGCCACCACCAACCTTTCTCACAGCTGTACTTGTGGTTTGGAAGGCTTTCCAAGCGCCGGAAACGACACTTTTGTTGATTCCGAACTCTTCAGCTTCACTGGTCACACTACACCCCTCCTCCAGCTTTCCGATCATTCTTCCACGTGTGAAATCGTCCAGGTGATTTCTGCTAGCCATATTTCACGAATTAACTCACGTGCACTTGCAGCGAATGTCTTTAATTACGTCTCCGTCCTTCCTTTTATTGTAGTGTTGAGCTGCGCGCGCCTTCCGCTCGTGTTTTGCTTATGCTCACGTCGCCTGTGACGTTTTGTTCCTGATATTTGCATACGCATGACCTTTCTCTTGAATTACGTGTTCATTGTACTGATCGCAAGAACTAGTTTTCTGCAATTTCATGGCTATCTGTTTAAAATTTGCATTGTTGCTTACGTTTTGCACACCAGTGTATATATTATTAGATACGGAGATATAACTTCTATAAAGCAGACAAAATTGGAGTCAAATATAACAAGGAGAAGCTCGATAATTTAAATATATCAAATTTGGTATTTCGTTATGCAATTTTAGTTTTCTGTACAAATTTTGGCTTCGATACGTTGGGGAAAATGCGTCTAAAATACAAATTCACCTTTATTAAAGAATATGCTAGAAAGTTTGATTTATAATATCTATAATATAACAATATATTTTATATTTTATAGTTATATTTTATAGGTAAAATGAAACTGAAATTGTATTCATTCCAAATTTGTATCAAAATTCAAACCATATGTAATTTAAAATTTCATCCTGATTATTTTTTTTTTCAGATTTTAATAAAAATTCGGCTTATTTCTCTGTATTGAGCTATGATTTTAATGAGAATTTTGAAATTTTGTTCTTCTTAGAATGAAGGTTTAACTTCAGAACCAAGCAATGGTGAAATTTTTTTAACGTGCATCATTTTTTAAACACTGTTGCCTTTTTGTGTAATACAATCGGTTGTATAAATACATAGAAGAAAAGTTAGAAAAATGAATAGATCAATAAAAATTTCGACATAAAGCCCCTAAAATAATAGGGTAATATGCTTATCAAAATTTGTTTGGAAAGCCATTAAGAAGATGTTAAGCAAAACATGTAATTAAAATTATTGGCACCAGTTAATCAATCACTGCGAACTAACTAGTCATCAAAGGCATCAAGTATAATAATTTATAATTATGTATTCTTATAATAAATATATTGGTATATAAAATTAATATAATGAGTAGGACTGGATTTTCTTATTTTCTTTTGATATTAATCATTAGCGTGTATTATAATTTCTCTTACCATAAAAAGAACTGTTTTTTAAGATGATTATTCTTAATTCTAATTAATTAACATCAATATTTATATAAATTTTTTACTTAAATATTGGAGGCTACAACATTAATTTATATGGAATCTATCTATTGATTAATTTCAATAACATTCAATACGTGTTTTCTTTTATATAATAAGAACTTTCATTATTTTTATTGTAATGACATTAATAAAACCTCAGTTCATAGCATTGTTGCCGTAAATATACAATTATTAAAAAAGTTAATTGATAAGAAATTTCAAGCTTTTATTATTATTATCTTTAAGTTTTTATCTGTTTAATATTTAATCCACGATGTTTTTAAAATCTCAATTAGTTATATATTTATATATATATTATTTTTCTGCAGTATTTTATTTTAGCAAATGCCTTCACTATTTTATTTCAATAATATTATAAGCATAAATCTTTTTAGTGAATAAGCATAAATCTTTTTTTCATGAAAATTGATCATTTTTCATGAAACCGTTGATTCTGAATATCTTTTTGTACGGCTTTTATATTTACGATGCAACCCAAAATTGTCGGACTAATCTTTTCTAATATCCTATATACTACTGCCATCTGTCGGTGAAGGATTAAACAAACCATTTTCTAATTCATTTTTAGTAGAATATTATATAAAATATTTTTTCAAATGTATTGATTTCTTATAACGATGTGTTCAAGAAAAACAATTAGAAATTAAATAAAATGGTAACGGAAACTTTATGATAAGAATATTATTCTTTCTCCTTATTTCAGTGAATGATTAATCCAAATTTATTTGTTACATAAATCAACGAATGATTTTTTTTGTTGTTAATTAACAATCATGCGAACGAAGATCGCCACTTAATATTTCAAATTAATAAAAATTGTTCGTTGAATAAGTGGAGATCTTGCTATTTTTTAAGTTAGCAATTAGTGAATTTGTAGTGACTTCAAAAATTAACCTATTAAAATTAATTTCGATTAAATTATTCTTAGCGAATTTTAAAAATATTTCTAACTGACTTAATGAAAATATTGTTTTAATTAAATATCTTGTATGCTGCAACCAAGTAGAAGTGATCTATTCTATTTTATTTTTTATGGTATTATTTATCTTGTTTTTGAGATCATTTAAAAGCATTCGTTGAGATTCATCAAATAATTATATTTAATTGCAATTTCTTTTATTTATTCTTAATTATAACTTCGTTTTATCGCTTTTATAACTTCGGGATCGAAGCATAATTTTTTTGAAAAAAAAAAGTATAAAATATTTTTTTTTGTTTGTTTGTTTCCGAAAAGTGATCAAGAATGAGAAAAATTTGTTTAAAAAAACTCAGCTGTATAATGCCAGATTGTTATGATTATTATCATTAAAAACTTATGATTATATCATTAAATTTTTTAAAATACTAAAATGGGCTGAAGAATTCTTTGTAAATGTTTGAAGCAAAAATTTTCAGAAAACAAAAATGTCATGTTATTCACAATCTTTAATCTTTAGCAAGATCATCTTTTAATAAAGATAAGAAATTCTTTTTCTAAAAATCAAAAACTATATTAAAGTGGAAAAACGTTCCCATTTCTTAATAAAATAAATAAATATTCGCGCATGCATTTCTTCTTTTAAAAGATAAAATTTGAAATGTGTCTACAATATTTTAATTTTAGTGTGAGAAATTCTGCGAAATATATGATTTTGAATAGATTTAATTTTTTTATTATTAAAGAATAATGATATATATCGTTATGTCAATTAGTCTTTTTATTAAAGCCAAATCTGTTTTAATTACTTCTTAGAAATTAATTTATGTGAGAAACTTTCGGAAGTAAAGCAAGTTATGTTTTTAAATTGTCAAAAAAATAATAATGGAATTAAAGCAGTAGAAATTTTTAAAAAATAAATAATCCCATAATTTTAAAATTGCCTAATATTAAGACAACTAAGTAAAATAAGTGTTAAAATATGAACATTTATTATAATTTTATGCCTGTTATATTTTAAAATAAATAGATTTTTCAGGTTTTTTTGTTTGCTTTTTAAGTTTTCTAATTCTACAAAGATAATGTGTGGTGTTGTTTTTTCCTAGTTAAGTGATAATACTTCTCTTATGATACATAAATACTTTCCTTATACTTAAGGAAAATCAAATTAAAGTAAAAGTAAATATTTAAATGAAATTTTTCTTTTAGAAAGAAAAGATAAATATATTTTGCCAAAACATGAAGCGCACGCGGATATAGCGACATCTATTGTCTAAATATATAACTTAAAACTAAGCACGCATTTCAGTATAATTGTGATTTGAAAGACTTTATAAAGTGTATATTAAACAGAATCGCAACAGGAAAAAAATGGGGAAAAAATCAAAATTTTAAATGACTAGGTAACTTTTATTTAACAAAATAAATAACCATGAATTTTTTTTAATTATTTTAAAAATGCAAAACAAAGTTTGAATTTTATGGAATGAAATAAAAATGTTCAGCACATAAGAAATTAATTAATCACCAGGTGAGTTCTATTTTGATCACCAAATGTGCCTAAATTCACAAATAAACTTAGCTAAATAATTTATATAACAAGATTATGAAAAAGGAAAATTAAAAATATAATATACTTTCAGTAAATAGGCTATGTTTATGTTTGACTTGAATGAATTTTATTTTCCAAATCAACAACAAAACTTTTCTTTTATCTTATAAACTAATATACAAAAATTATTTAAAAGCTTATTCAAGTATTTCTAATTGCTATTCCGATCCTACCCCCTCCCCTCATTTAAATCGTATGTATATTTATTTTATAGGATCTATTTATTTCAGAAACTTCTTTTTTTTCTCTCTCAAAAATATTATAGCATTACATGCGAGGAAACGAAGAAGCAAAAAATATATATTAATAAATGTATTATATTCTCTGCCTCTGACAAATAAGCAGATGACCTTCAATCTCAAACATATACTTGTATTTACTGATGGAAAGAGGAAGAATCGGTCATGGAAAATAAGCCGAAGGAAAATAAAAGGACTCTATTAAATACGATTGTGCTGATGTTTCCAAAGTTATTGGATTAAACTCCTCATCTGATATCCCATATATTAAATTTTCAGCTACCTCCTCGTCAGAGCCAGGGAATAGCATTGAAAGATCCATCAATTCCTGATTAATATTCATCAATTTTTCACCTGTTCAACTAAAATAAACTCGAAATTTTTGCAACATTAAATTTCTTCTGAAATTAATCATTTCGAGTTTTTATGAAACAAATCATTTTATAAACTAGACATGATACTCGATAAAAAGAAATTTAATTGCATTAATTTCTTACCTTTAAGGAAGTTTATAATTAAAAATCATTTCAATTCGAGCTCAGAATAATAAGTTGTAAATACTTACTTATAATTATAAAAAAAGTAAACAGAAAAACAAATTTCTGGTAACAACAAAAAAAATGGAAGTAATTTCTAATATTCAAAAATTCAACTTATTATTATTTTAATAAAACTATATGTTGTATTTTTCATCTAAGATATTTTGGTGGAAGTGCTAAATTATTTGAGATGTCATCAAAACTAAACAGATAAATTTCAGTCATTCAGTTTTCATTTAATTTGTACTTATACAAGTCTTTTTTTTTCGGGGGGAGTGAAAATATAGGATTTAAAAGTAGCTTTTTTTTTTTTTTCAAATAATCCCAATTCTTTCCAAGAATTCTACCCAAGATGAAATTTAAAATATCGCATCTTTATCTTTAGGAGATTTATAAACAGAATAAAAACTGATATCATTTAAAAAGTAATTTATTAAATGCAGAGATTGTCAGTATATATATAGAGAGAGATATTCACAGAGAAAAAAAATCTAGAGCATTTAATTAATGCAATGTAATAAGGATCGTTGGTATTTCCCTGCTTCCCTGTCAGGTATAAAATTGTTATGAGATCAAGTTACCTCTATTCCAGTGACAAGATATACTACTTGCACTAGGAATTGTACTGCGGCCATTAGAATTCAAACCTCAGTTTTCATCTCTGTTCTATTGTGACGGCGGTTATTCAACTACCCTGACTATTTAAGCTGAACGGGGTTAATTTTTTCCGATAATATTAAACATTATTAATAAAAATATACCAAGATGTTAAGGTTTAATAACAGAAGTAAAAATATATTAATTCATCGAAATGTATTCGTATATTTTTGTTAAACCAGTAAATGCATAGAAAAGGGAAGAGTCCGCCTAATACATTGATTCTTTAACGAAATATGTGAATTGCAAGCAAAAGGATATTCGAAAATCTCTACTAATATTAAAATGGTGTGTGTGTGTGTGTGTGTGTGTGTGTGTGTGTGTGTGTGTGTGTGTGTGTGTGTGTGTGTATGTGTGTGCATGTGTGTGTGTGTGTGTGTGTGTGTG
>JAPMOR010043038.1:0-12369 GCA_026543865.1 Argiope aurantia
TTCCTACTAAGATAATGCAAGACCACGTGTTCCTTGGTCACCTAACGAAAGTTGTTAGAGTTTGCTGCACATCTTGTTGATTCTTCAGTATAGTCCAGTTGTGGCGCTCCCAGACTTCAATTTGTTCCCCTTTTGTAAATTTGCTAAAAACAAAAACAAAAGAAAACAAAAAAATGAATTCTTTGGAGATCTGCAACTACTAACTTGAAAATTTTTTTATGACAAACCAGAGCCACTAAATGATAATGGGATAATGTAATTTCCCAAAAGATTGCTAATCATTATAAAATAAAGAGGCATATATTATTAAATAACTTAAAATGTTTATATAAAAACATCATTCACAGTTATTCTGAAAGTTAGTTGAGATTTTTCACCTTATCTAATCAATAAATCTATCTTAAAAATAATATAACAGAAAAATTAGATGAATGAAGTATTTTAATAAGAGAAAGAAGAATTTTCTCAAAAATAATAAATGTTTTATTTAAACACCTCCCATACATTATGCTGGTGAGATGTATTCATACTTTCTTGAATAATATTCTTTAACTTTTAAACAGCGTAATAAGCTTTCAACATTGCTCATTTACAAAAGATAAAACAAAAATGACGTTGTAGATTGAATTCAATTGAAAACAATATAAATTAGGTTATTCTCTTTTCGAAGTCGGAAATGAATTTTAATTATCTTTTACCATCGTGAGATTAACAGTATTTCATTAAATTTGAAATTTCTTTTATCCTTCATAAATGGTCTTCTGCAAAATTCTGAAAGACTGCTTTATACATTTGCTTATTATAAATTAGCCGCCTTTGGCGACCAGCCAGTTCGCCAGTATTACCGCTCGCTACAATTTTCAATTAAATATTTTAAGTAACTGGTCTCTTAAAGGATTCTCAAACAAAACATTTTTAATCTTCAAATTTTGATAGTCATACCAAACTTATACTGTTTAGATCGTTTCGTTCAATTTACTATATATATTTTGCTAATTTGTTGTCATTTACGGTAAAACTTCAACTTTAATTTAAAGTGGAAATGATGAAATTGCAATTAATATAAAGATAATTTTTAATAAAACCAAGCGTTTTATTTTATTTATCATCTTTATTGTTATTTATTTATTTATTATTATTATTGACTATGAGTATTGCAAAAAGAATAGCTCGGTATTTATGTGAAAATATTTTTCATAATTTAAGTAATATCTCAAAGAATAATTCAACAAAAATTTCTCAGATTCAGCATAAAATTCAGTTTTTAGTTTTGCTTTCAAAAAGATTGAAATGAAATCAATAATAATATTTCGTTCCGGCCTATAAATATATTCCAAAAATTATGAAGTCTAAATTTAATGCAGTAAGGTAACATATTCTGAGAAATATCCTGGACACGCCAAATTTTAAATAAATGAATGAATGTTTCTATTTTCCACGACCAACTAAGACTTATTTACGAAGTTTTGAATGTTAAAAATTTAGAAAAACTCAACATTTTCATAATCTTAGGCCAATTAATCTTGAGAAACCTGCGCGCTGATTGGCGTATTTTATTTGAAACCATCGATGGAAAATCTAAAATTATCCTTATTTTATTGAATAGTGATATTCAAATTTTCATAAATCAGTCAGTTTAAGTGATTGGAAATTAACTCTTAAAAGTCAGTGATTTAGTTGATTGGAAATTAACTCTATGACCATCATAAAATCTGTGCTTTCTCTTGCGGTGTATGCATTCTCCTTAACATCCGCTCGAATGAAACATCACATACAAAAGTACTACATAGAACAAACGCATCAAAAGTAAACATAACATTTCAATAGTTGCCAAAAAACAAAAGAGAGAAAAATGCAATGAATAAGCAGACGATATTTAGAAAAATACAGATATTTAGATTGGAAAATAAAATTATCTGAAATTAACCACACGCGCAGACGATATTTACAAAAGTAAAAATATTCAAACCTGAAAAGGAAAATATATGAGTTATTCCATCAATAAATGCCATAAGTTTGTTTATATCTTCATTATTTTATGAGTCATTAAACATCAAAATGGGTCCGGGACTAAATATACACCCTGTATAGAGAGTGTAAAAGATCATAAAATAATTTTTCTTGAATTTATTTTTTAGAAAAAATAATATTTCATATGTTTCATTTCCTACAAACACGTGCCGAAAATTATATTTTTGCAGATTTCATTTCCAAAACGATTTAATTTATTTTTAATTGGAGCTTTAATCAATGTGATGGCAACACTTTGAAAAAAGCTAATTTTTTCCCATGAATGCGAAACGTGCTTGTGTAGCTTAAATTTTATTTTTATTTTGTACGAAAAAAATTGTTGAAAAATATATTTAAAATATTTATTTAAAAATTCATTAAAATAGAAATTTAATTTTAAGATTAAAACATTAGTATCATTTAAAGGATAAATTTTTGATCTTTAACTTCATGTAAATATCTTTTTTGTGCGGTAATATTTTCGGAAGTTATAGCAGAAACACGTCAAAATTTCGCTAAATTTTTAAATAAATAAAATTCTAGTTAAAAATTCGAAAAAATAACCCCCAGGTGCACATTCCCGGCCTCCAAGGTATACACATGCCAAATTTGGTAGCTGTAGGTTGAATGGTCTGGCCTGTAGAGCGCCAACATACATACACACACACACACACACACACACACACACACACACACACACATACACACACACACTCACACACATTGAGCTTTATTATAAGTATAGATTTATAAGCAAACGATAATGATAAAAGTTTGTCTATATACATATATTTATAATAAAGATTTAATTTACATTTAACTCAATCAAGCTCTTGTTTTTGTTGCTATAGGAACGGAAGTGCAAGTATAATTAGGTTGATTGCGCTCTATTCGCTTCTTCTAATATCAGAAATATTAATCTAATTTTTCATCAAACCTCATTTTAATTCCTGTTGTAATCTCCTCACTATACACAAGAACAATTAAAATCACCGCAGAGTCTTTTCTTAATGAAAAATACTAATTACAGCCGGATAGTACCTAGGAAAACAAGTAGTTGTTTCATTAATTAATTCTTCACTTTCTAATTTGCATTTTTTAGTTTTCTGTTTCGAAATAGAAGCAAAAATATTTTGAAATATTCACGAAATAATTTAACTTTTTTCAGTTTCGGTGAATAACTGACGTTATAAATATTTACTCTCTAAAGTAATTGCCTTTTTCTAATAACCTTTGAACATTTTAAATTTAACAAAGGCAGTTTTAATTAAGATTTGCATTAAAATTACAAAAGATGAATAAAAATTCTTGAGACTTTATGGTAAGAAAACTCAACTTTTAAAAAGTGCGGTGACAAGATTTAAAGAAGTAGTTCCAGCTAAAGGATATAGTATTTTTAATATTGGTTACTTTTTTAGTGAGCAATGAATTGATTTTGTCTTGTTGTTGTCTGGCTCTAGACATTTTAATAACTAATTATTTTCTCAATAATAATTTTTTCACGAAGAAATTTGATGGATGATATTATAACAATGAGTTTTCCAAAAACATTACTAGGCCAAACAAAGATATGTAAACTTGATAAAATAAAATTATTTGCTCTAATCAGTTATTTTAATCATCGCTTTGTGGTAAAGTCATATTTTTTTTATCAGTAAATATATGCACTCCTTTCCGAGAAATTGGAGATGTAAGAGTATGAAATAAGCTGATAAGAAATTCGGATCGATTGTATACTTAAATCTTTAAATATCAAATTTTCTAATCGCTGAAAAAAAACTTTAAGTGTATAGATATTTCTTCAGGAATACGGCAATAAATATTACTAGTTTTCCATCATTTTCTCACTGAAATTCAACTGTCTCATTTTAAAATCGTTTCATTTGTATAATAAAATTTAAGAACTTTATATGTTAATCGCCACAGCAAAAAAATATTATTGGGGTCTGTTAGGGCACGTAAACTCAGCAAGCATGCAAATTTATAAAAAAAATGACATTTGACATTTATATAAAAATTATTGACATGACAAAAAAATTTGACGAATACAAAATGAGAAAAAATACCTAGTGAAATACATAATTTTTTTTTTAAAGTTTTGAAATGATTTACTACAACTGACAATGAAATTATTAGGTTTTTTAAATGCCTTTTTTACTGAAAGAGAAGTTGTGATTTATTATGCCAATAATGGTTTTATTATTTTTTTCATTTACTTCGAAACTTTAACTTCGTTTTTTAAGTAAAGGAATGTTTTTTATTTTGTCTTGTATGATCTTTAAGGTTGTCAGGGGTATCATTACTAATGAACAAACTGAGAAATCGACTAGGGCATATTTCTAATTTAGCAGAAATATAACTTGTAAAATGATGTATTCTTTCAAACAGGATTTTTTTAGGATTGATAACATTTATGTTATACATAATTCTTTGTGCTGTTTTAATCTATACTTATAATAAAGCTCAATGTGTGTGTGTGTGTGTGTTGGCGCTCTACAGGCCAGACCATCCAACCTATAGCTACCAATTTTGGCACGTGTATACGTTGGAGACCGAGAATGTGCACCTGGGGGTTATTTTTTCGAATTTTTAATTATAATTTTATTTATATAAAAATTAATCGAAATTCTGGCGTGTTTCTGCTATAACTTCCGAAAATATTATCGCACAAAAAAATTTTTTGCATGAAATTAAAGATCAAAAATTTATCTTTTAAATGATACCAATGTTTTAACCTTAAAATTAAATTTCCATTTTTAATGAATTTTTAAATAAATTTTTTAAATATATTTTTCAACAATTTTTTTCGTACAAAATAAAAATAAAATTTAAGCTACACAAGCACGTTTCGCATTCATGGAAAAAAATTAGCTTTTTTCAAAGTGTTGCCATCACATTGATTAAAGCTCCAACTAAAAATAAATTAAATCTTTTTGGAAATGAAATCTGCAAAAATATAATTTTCGGCACGTGTCTGTAGGAAATGAAACAAATATGAAATATTATTTTTTCTGAAAAATTAATCCAAGAAAAATTATTATATGATCTTTTACACTCTCTATATTATTAATCCAATAAATCAGTTTTATTTGAAGGCAAGTTTTGTTTAATATGAACAGGATATCCATTCAAATGAGGGCCACACAGCTAATTTGTAAACCTTTAGTAACACAACTAAAATGGTCTAAATGGAAAATGATTATATTTTATGTAACTTGATTCAATAAATGCTCTAATAAATAACGAATTTTTGATTTTACATAAAGCGTCTGCTGCGGAAATCATAAATAACAAAATGTTCTTGAAACACTAATATTTTAAATAAAAAGAGTTAATTTCCAATCAACTAAATCAATCACTTAAAGTGATTGATTTATGAAAATTTGAATATCACTATTCAATAAAAAAAGGATAGTTTTAGATATTCCATCGATCGCTTCAAAGAAAATACGCCAATCAGCGAGCAGGTTTCTCAAGATTAATTGACCTAAGATTATGAAAATGTTGAGTTTTTCTAAATTTTTAACATTCAAAACTTCATAAATAAGTCTTAGTTGATCGTGGAAAATAGAAAAATTCATTCATTTTTTCAAATTTGGTGTGTCCAGAATATTTCTCAGAATATGATACCATACTGCATTAAATTTAGACTTCATAATTTTTGAAATATATTTATTAACCGGAACAGATTATTATTATTGATTTCATTTGAATCCTTTTGAAAGCAAAACTAAAAACTGAATTTTATGCTGAATCTGAGAAATTTTTGTTGAATTATTGTTTGAGATATCACATAAATTATGAAAAATATTTTTATAGTTCACATAAGACTTAAATACCGAACGATTCTGTTTGCAATACTCATATTCAATAATAATAATAATAAATAAATAACAATAAAGATGATAAATAAATTAAAACGATTGGTTTTATTAAAAAATATCTTTATATTAATTGCAATTTCATCATTTCCACTTTAAATTAAAGTTGAAGTTTTACCGGAAATGACAACAAATTAGCAAAATATATATATAGTAAATTGAACGAAACGATCTAAACAACAGTATAAGTTTGGTATGATTATCAAAATTTGAAGATTAAAAATGTTTTGTTTGACAATCTATTAAGAGACCAGTTACTTAAAATATTTAATTGAAAATTGTAGCGAGGGGTAATACTGGCGAACCGGCTGGTCGCCAAAGGCATCTAGTTAAATATAAAATAATATAAACTTTATAAATTTGAAAAGTTAGTTTTTTATTCTAAGTCCTTATTTAATTATTATTTTTCATTAAGCAACAATTACTGGATTTTGGACAGAACTCTGCATTAAATTCCTGTAATTTCAAAGGATTAAAAGAAGAATATTGTACCTTTTACTATCTCTGTTTAAGCTGGTCTAGATCTCATGCATGATTCAGCCATTATAGTTTCGACATCAGAGATTTTGATACTAAGTCTTTTCAGTCTAATATGCCATTGATTTTCTCAGTGATATGTTTTGAGAATGTGAGGTCATTTCTGAAGATTCTACGAAAAATAAGAACAAATAAAGTCAAACAAAAAATTAAATCAGTGATTATTATAGATAGTCCTAAAAAACTAGCCCAACAGGTATTAGAATCATATAATGCTCCTTAAACTTTAAAAAAAAAGAAGGGACTTTAAGGCAATTCTGCTACTTTTATAAAAAAAATTAAAAGAAAAAAAAAAAAAAAGGAATTCTGAAAATAGCGTAAATTTTCTTTCCAAAATATGAAGTTCAGTAATGGTTTTCCGAATTTTTTAAATATTAACTAACTAAATATTTTTTCAAAGGGACAAACTTTTAAAAATCACGAATTTTTGTAACAACCTTTTTTTGTACAAAAACTTGATTCAATCGAAAATAATGATCTCAACTTTCATTTAAAAAAATTTCGTTTTCTTTTATATGTTTGTTTCTATAATAAGTGCAGGTCAAAGGTACCACATTCCCTTTGATTATATCTAGTATGGCCTCCTACCCTATCAAAGATGCAAGACTAAGTTTTCCCTTTGACCACTGTATGGAATTTTCTTACAAAAATTAAAATTTTAAAATGGGAAATCTTGTTTTTTTTAAACGTAATAAATTTCAAAACTAAGCATATTTAAAATCAAGATTTATTTGAAAGAAGAATTTAAATACGTAGTCAATAAAAGATTAATACTGAAAATCGGTTAAAGGTACAACACTCTTCCTTACTTAAAGGAATATTTGAATCGAACACTCTCCTTTTTAAAAACAACTTAGTTTGAGAAACAAAACCGTTAGTAAATCTTTTTTCAGATAGTTTGCTTTCCTTGGCAAAGTGCCAAGAGAAGTCGAGGAAGTAATTTGCCCATTCATATTATAAAATGCTTTCTTTATTTTAGCTGTCTTAGTTTTCTAAATGAAAAAAAAAACAAAAAAACTCCGATGCATTGTCCAAGATATTTTGTTTATTAAATTTTCATTTTTTTATTTTTTTCGTAACAGAACGATCCTGAAAATAGACTGAACTATTTTCAATCAGTTTCTAGGATGGTCTAAAAATAAATTTATTTTATCCGATTTATGATACGATTATAGTAAATTATATAAATTCATATAGGTTTTCTTTAAAAGGAATGTTGATTTTTTGAAAACTTAACACTGAAGTATCACTGAAATACACACTAAAAGTTCCAGGGTAGAACAGCTTTACAAAATAAACATGAAGGCATCAGCGGAAGGCTTCTTTTCTATTAGACAGCTGCACTGAGGAAGGCCTTGGGGATACGGATTTAAAAATATTATTAGTCAAGTTGCCAAATATATTTATTTGTCAAAAATGTAAAAAATAAACTAAATTTAATCATTAACTTGTTTATAATTTAAAAATGTTTGTTTATTATTTTAAAATTATTTAAAATTAATCATTAACTTCTTTATTATTTAAAAATGTTTGTTTATTATTTAGAGAGAGAGAGAGAGAAAAAAGCATTTAGCATCATAAATAAATTTAACAGGAAACACTAAAATTGAAAAGGGATTGTGCATAAATTTCACAGCAGACTCATTAAGTTTCTGTCAGAACTATAAAGCATTTTCACATGAATATTAAATAGCAAAAATATGCCAGTATATTATCTGAAAGGATCATTGTACCTTCGCTCCAACGAATATATAAGATACTCCTGACTATTGCATCTATAATCAAAGTAGTTATTAAAGCAAGATATATATGACCATACGAGGGTCATTTTCTAGAAATTGACTGGATATTGTGCTTTAATATTTTCATGAGTGAACATTCTAAATGTATACTATCATTATACTAAATCTCATCCCGAACTGAATTTTCAGCCTCGAAACCTCCCCTTGTAAGGGTGAAGCATACACAAGACTATTACAGTAAAAAGCCGTACACGAGTAGGGCGCTCAAATATTCTTCTCTCTGCTACTCTGGACTTAACAACTCGTCGGCTAACTCAATATAGATCGGTTGCTCAGCACTTGACTCAAAGCTGTCTCGATACTCAATTCAAGACTCAGCACCCGACTGACTGTAGCTCTGTCTCCCCTTTTTATAATTTCTAAGGCTAAGGAGGCTCTAGAAAGATAGATGTAATATGCGTTTTAATCGAGTTATTGCCAAAATTGATATCGATTCTAGAAAATTCTATTTTGTAACCAATTTGTTATCAAGGCTGGGGACCATCAATCTGCTATCCAATCAGCATCCATAAGAGCCATGTTGAACTGTCTTCACTACCAGGAAACTTGACAACGTTACAAATGAGTAACAATATACATTTTAGAATTCAACATTTAGAATTCAGCAACAACATTACATTTGTTTGAATTCATCAAATGAGTTATTTTAATGCCAGCAAAGGCATTAATATAGACAAAGATTAGTTTTTAATGCAACTGTATATCAATTAATGCAAATTTAAATTAGGAGCAATGTACATAATTTCTAAATCAAAATAATTGTAAGTTTTATATATCAACAAATATTCAGAGCATTTTGACAAACGTACAACTGAAAAACCAATCCGATATTGGGTCATCTCTAGTACTAATAATGAATATAGCTCATTCATTTTAATATATATAATGAATGAGTGGAGTATGTAAATGCTCTATAGACCAGAATATTTGACTATAGCTATCAAACTTGGCAAGTATATGATTTGGTAAGTGAAATATCAATATCTGCAATTAAAAAAATTTTTTTTTTAGTTAGAACGTTACTTAATTAAAAACCAAGCGAATTTCTTCCGCAGTAAAATTCATCAGAAAATATTACAGCAAAAAGTGGTTTTTACATCATCTTAAAATTGAAATATTTTCAATGATTTCAGTTTTTTTTTGCCAAATGATTTTATTTTTATTTTTGACAAATTTATAAAAATATTTTAAGCATATTTTATAAGAATATATATCATTATCAAGAGTATATACCATATTATAAAGAGTATATATATCAGATTATCAAGAGTATATATTGTTACAAACCTGTAATTTTGCTTCCCAGCGCGAATAGTGTCATCATAAGAAAGACCGTTTTACAGTCATCTGTATTGGATGCTGCCGGATGCCGAGTCAGTGGTCCCAGAGCTTGAAGACAAACTTGGCGACCATTTGGCGACAAAATAGATAATACTCGAAACTTCGAGAATTTTGTCGATCCGTCCATTAGGAACTGATATGCGCCTGATTGGTCCAGAAGCTTCTAGCCTCGCCTCCCGGGAACAATAAGCCCGGCACTCTCAAGTCATGTGTGAGTAGTCGGAGTCGCCGACACGTAACGAGTCTTCCAGAGAATAGCGAAGCAACGGCGGATTACCAGCGTTGTGTGGAGCGAATACTGAACCGCTGTGTGCCGA
The DNA here is from genome assembly GCA_026543865.1 of Argiope aurantia. NCBI lineage: Eukaryota > Metazoa > Arthropoda > Arachnida > Araneae > Araneidae > Argiope > Argiope aurantia. Next base: position 9,889 of record JAPMOR010043038.1, read on the forward strand.
ATCCTGTCGTCGTATATGTTGTGTAGCAGCCAGTGGTGAGAAGTAGTGAGTCGACAGTTAAAGCGAGAAGTTCAGCCGTTGGAGAAACGGGAGAGCTTAGCTCCTAGGAACACCTCTCCTGCTGGATTCTGTCTGGCCGCTTCGTGTGCTGTGGCTGATTACTACTTGTGGGCTACTGTCTGTTGTGTGTGTGCTGTAGTCTCTGCTGTAAATATTTGTCGTCTGTGTACTCGTCGTTTTTGTGTACTCATGTCTTCGTGTAAATATACGTCATTATTTTCTACTGAGACCTGCTGATTATGTTCTCTTCACCACTATCAAAGCGAGCCCGGCAGCGGTGAGGTGAAATCGGTAACAATATCATAAATTGTTATCACTATTGCTATTGATATTTCACGCTAGCTCTTCCCTCCCATTTCCAATGATCACGACTTGAAGAATTCGTTTATTTTTTTATTGTTTTTTTGGCTTCAGTATTAGGCACGATTTTAATAAATGTTTTGAAAATTTATTGCATTTACAATTAAGGTTTAAATTCAGAATCAGGCAAAGGTGGAGAATTTTCAAAATGCTAAGATTTTTAAACACTGCTGCTTTTCTTGTGATATTATTGCAAATATAATGATATAGATAGAAAATCAGGAAAGTGATAGCATAATTGATGTATGATGTAAGGCTTCTAAATTAGTATGAGTTACATGTCAATTAAAATTCTAAATTCCTAAATATTTTGTCGAGGAAAGACCAATTTATGTAAAATATTTAATTTCAAATTTTTACTAATCAATAATCCCGGCGAACAATTAGTCATCAAAAGTTAGTATCTGAAAAGAGGAGAAATTTTTATTAAATATTTTAAGTGTTTTAAAGAGGACAGTGGATTCGAAATTAAAATATCTGGATCGAACTACATAATCATTAATGTTTTTATTAACTTTAAACGAACAGCTGCGAAAGGCAGAACAATGTTCTCCTTTCTTATAAGCAAAAATTGATTGAAATCAATAGACCGTAACCTTTTAGTAGCTGTTTTCTGGTCCTAAGAAATCTCATAAATTTTGAGAATTTAAGGGAGTTTTTAAGGACTTTTGTTTAGATCATGGGATTTTTTGACAAAGGATAAATAAAGATTCAGGCTTCCATGGTGTAGAAGCCCTAAGAAGGAAAGAAAATAAGAATCAAGAAATGCTTTGATCAAAAGTAACGACAAAACTTCGAAAGGCTGTTTCGGAATGATTTATCTTTTCGAGTTTGAATAAGGTAAGATTTTTTTTTTCATCTCCATTCACTGCTCCAAAAATTTTATTTTTGGAAATACACCACTTATTAAATCCCTCGAATAATTAATTTTTAAGTCAGAATCGGTACAAAAGTAATAGAATTAAAAACTCTTTGAAGAAATATGAATAAATTCATAACTATGGCTTTTGACAGAAAAGAAAGAATATATATGATTTTTGCCTTTGTTTAAATATTTTATTCATAGCGTACATTTTTACTTCAAAATTTCACAATGAAATAATTATATTTCTTTATAATCTTTTAAAAAGTTAGAGAGAAGAAAAAAGGAAAACTTTGGATATGTTGCTGTTTAAACGATTTTTAAGTTACGAAGTGAAGAACATTATTTAAAGCAAGAAATTTATTCAATATCCACGTTATTATCTGTCAAAGTTGCGAAGTTTAAAAAATGAAATGCCATAAAGAGTTTAATTATCAAGAAGTGACATTTGGATAAAATAAATTGCCTCGCACTGGTACTATTTTTCAGTCCAAATTCAGAAATGAATTAATAATTCTCTATTCCTTTTAGTCATTACTTAAGATTTGAAAAAAAAAAAAATTCTGTGCAGAAGGATCAATATTTCCTTGGTATTTCACCATTCGAAACGCTTCGATATGACTGCGGCTTAATTATTTAAGTTGGGGATTTGCATTGAGTGGTTTAAATATTAAAGTTCCTTTTAATTAAGCTAGAAAGGGAATTATTAAATTCATCAAATTAAAAATATGGCAATCCGGGATACAGGAAAAAAAAACTTCCAATAATATAGCGTAATTAATTCTAATATTATATACGCAACTATTACATAAAACTATTTTGAAACTTTTTTTCATATTAGTTTTTGTTACATATTACCGAAAATAGAATTTCTTACAATTTAATTAGTAAATGACTTAATCTTTAATTTAAAATTCAAAATTTTCCTTCCATAGTAGTCCGACAAAGCAACAGTGCCTTTTGAGTAAGAATTGAACCCAATTATTCAAAATTTCCACTGAAAATAGGGATCTGATGTATATTAAACATTATAGAGTCAAATATCTTTCTGCTAGTTTGGTATGAAATTCTGCGGAAAGAAAGATCGTTTCAGATTTGTTTAGATTTATGCTCAAAACTTTTCTAGAAATAATCATCTCTCCTCTACGCACGCACACACACACACACACACACACACACACACACACACACACACACAC
>JAPMOR010043044.1:4122-15552 GCA_026543865.1 Argiope aurantia
AGGGCCACGCACCTTTTAAAGAGACAAAAATGTAAACAACTTGGTTTACTTCCGTTTCACAGGTCAATGTGCGACATGAAATGAAACATTTTCTTTGCACTATAAGGTAAGCCTTCCTTTCATTTTCTCTAGCTGATAAGAAGAGTTTCTATTTTTGAATCTGGCAGATTTAAAGCGTTGTTTATACTTGCGAAAGCACGTTTTATTTTATTCTTTGTACCGTTGTGTTCTATACTACTTGCGAGTTCATAAAAGGTTCTTGTCCCTGATATTTATAATTTTGATTATTAATCATGCCTAAATCATCTTCAAATGCTTTTAAAAAGCGGAAGGGAGGCTTTAATAAAAAAGCAACCCAGCAAACATCTGAAGAAAGATGTCATAAATTGAAATGTATTCAACTGAAAATGTTGTGGAAGAAAATTCTTTCAACACTGTAAACCTTTCTAGCGATAGTGTGAATATATCGTCTAGTGAAAAGAAACTTTTGAATGAGAACACTGGTTATTCAAATAGTTTTTCTGGATATAAAAATGTTATTGTTGACATCAATATTTTAGCAGGGGTGTTTTTAGAAGCAGTATAATGCTTGGAATGTGGAAACGCTGCCCTTCATTTAAAATTAAATAAAAATAATTGGGGAGAAGCTGTGCAGTTCCATTTAGAATGTGCAAATTGTAATTATGAGTACTCATTTTTCAGTTCTAAGCAAGATGAAAGTGATTTTCCCACTTTTGAAATAAACAATAGGTTAGTGTATGCTATGAGATGCATTGGAAAAGGTGCATGATCTGCTAGAAGGTTTTGTGGTGTTGTGAATTTGTCTCCACCCTCCCCCCCTAAATTTGCTAAATATAATGCTCTCTTGATGAAAGAAGCAAAAGAAGTGTGTGAAGATAACAGGACGCAGTTGCAGAAAATGACGGTAATCGAGATCTCGCTGTTGCTGTTGATGGAAGTTGGCAGAAACGCGGCTTTACTTCAAGGAATGGCATTGTAACAATAACAAGTGTCGATACAGAGAAGGTACTTGACGTTGAAATTTTCTGAAAACATTGTACCTGTCCCAACAAAAAAAAATCACCTCGAAGGTTGCAAAAGAAATTTTGAGGGCTACAGTGACAAGATGGAAGTCGACGGTGCTGTTTCCATGTTTCAACGCTCCGAATCCAAACATGATGTTCGGTATGTAAAATATTTAGGAGATGGGGACTCGAAGGCTTTCGACTCAGTTACGGAAAACAATGTGTATGGGGATGATTGCCCTATAAGAAAACTAGAATGTATTGGCCATGTTCAGAAAAGAATGGGCACTCGTCTTCGACGGCTGAAAACCAAAATCAAGGGACAAAAACTTTCAGATGGAAAACCCTTATCTGGTAAAGGCAGGTTAACAAATGCAGAAATTGACCGTTTGCAGATGTATTATGGTCTGGCTATTAGGAAAAACTGTTCTAATGGGAAAGATATGAGGCAGGCTATATGGGCAATATTTCTGCATAAATTGTCGTCAGACGAGAACCCACAGCATGGATTTTACCCATCTGATGCTGATACATGGTGCAAATTTAAAAAAGCAGAATTGCTTGGGTCACCTTTCCATCACAAAAACAGTTTACCTGTAACTGTTTTCGAAGCAATGAGACCCATTTTTAAGGATTTGTCTCATCCTGACTTGCTTAAAAAATGTCTTCATGGAAAAACTCAAAATCCAAATGAGAGTGTGAATAATATAATACAGGTCACGCATTCCCAAGAAAACTTTTGTCCATATAGAAGTTCTTTCTCTGGGAACATATGATGCCATATGTTCATTCAATGTTGAAAACAGCACCAAACTCCAAATTTAAAAAAAACAGAACAAAGAGACTGGTGATTATACGGTCGAGGTCATGAAACGCTTTGACGATAGAAGACTGTCCAAAGCAAAATATGCCAATTTAATGAAAACAAAAGAGGTTAGGAAAAATAAGACTAAAAAGAAAGAGAGAAAAGGATGTTATTAATAATTATGTGGATAAAGTGGAGTATGGTGCTGGAGAATTTTAATGGGCAAGTAATTTTACATTAAAATGCATTTTTCTCAAAACGTTAGTTTTTCATGTTCGATGTACCTTTTCTCAGAAACTACTGCATATATGTATGCAATTTTTTTTATTGTGTGTGCTAGTATATTTTAAATGTAGCTTTTAAAAAAACCCTCAAAACTTTAATTTTTGTAAATTTTTTATGTCAAAATAGGGTAAAATTTTACTATGTCAACTTAGAAAATTTATAACTTCATAAAAAACCAAAAATTTAACAAAAGTTAAATTTAAAATAATAAGAAAGGTGTACTTTACTTGTATAAAAAATTTCAAATGTGTATCTATGATAGATTTTGAAAACAGGTACATCGAAAAAGGCCAATTTAACATTATCGGTATAGGGGGTTCCGACTCCTTTTAAAAATATGCTTCTGGCTTATCTCGATTAAAAATATGCTTCTGGCTTATCTCGATTAAAAATATGCTTCTGGCTTATCTCGATTAAAAATATGCTTCTGGCTTATCTCGATTAAAAATATGCTTCTGGTTTTATATTAGATGTTTCATCTATACCTCGATTTCTTTATGCTGTCTATAAGTCAATACTCATCTAACTTATTGCAATTTAAAAAAATTATCTATTCATTTTTTTATTTTAACTACAATTAGGTATTTTTGACATTGTCTGTAGAAAATTATTTATTTAATAAAACTTATGCAAATGATTTATGAGAAAGTACATTATGACTATTTCTTGTTGTTCCGTGTTTAGAGTGGCAATATAATTTATTACAAAAACTCTTTATTTCTATTCTACTCAGAGAAATAAATAGAATCTTAAAGGATGCTAATTTCTTCCAAAATTTAATACAAACTATAGTAAAATTCAAGAATCTTCATCTCCCGTTGAAAGTTGTCCAATATTTTTCTCCAAACACAGCTAAACACCCTGAAGTCTTCCAAACTCCTTGATATTCGTCCGGGCATCTCTGAAGCTGGGCGAAAAATTTATTAAGTAAAAATTCATATCATAGATAAGACAGTAATTAAATTTATTATTAAAAGAAACAGCCTCGACTTTTTAACACAATTATGAAACATAAAACCATTTATCACAAGGGAAAAACTAGAACCTGTTTTATGTCCACGGTTGAATACTTCTATACCATGCGTTAGAACAGAACGATATTTAAAAAAGAATCGGAAAAATTATTTTATTCGAAAAGTTGTAAGGAACTTAAAAGAAACCCATAAAAAAATGGGAAACTCGGTGTTGCTGCTACTGCATTGAATTTTATTTATGCAAGTAAAGTGTCATTTCTTTGATAAATGGTGTTTTAGTGTTAAGAGGGAGGCATTTTTATTTGCAAAATATTAACGTTTCGTTTGCTCTTTGACGTTGCAAACACATATTATCTTTTCCTTAAGCATTGCAAAGTTGAAGCGCGTGACTAATGATCCACATTATTGGTATAAGCAGATTTTGGGAAATTGTAGATGTTACTTATGAAATCTAGACTAAAATGAAAGAGTAACCTTCATTTTGACAGTTTATTTTAGTGACGAATGTATTATTTGCGGCGATTTATCGATGTTTTTGACCCATTTCAGCTCTGGCTAATTAATTAAATTTTCTAGTTGAAGCGAATATCAGAAAAGTGCATCATGTCAAACATAAAGAAAGGATAAAATACTGAAAAGATATTCTTACTTATATCATTATCCTTCTCTCAGTAATTTAAAAAAAGTGACAACTTGTTCATGATTTTATTTTTGGAAACTGTGTAAGGACCGAATTTTATAATAAAGAACATTTTAAAAATCGATAAAGGTTTTTAATCAATTATATTCCTTTTAATTATTATGCTAACTTTAATTTTCGGTTATTTTCTCTATATAATTTACTCATCTTTTAATGAAAAGTAATATTTTAATTGTAAGAACATAATCTTTACAATCCATTCACGGGAAGTATGGGATCGAGCAAAGAAAAATCTGTTTATATAATGAAAATATTCAAAATTTTTATTTAGGTCGTCATTATATTTTCTCTCTAATAATAATCTATGCATATTTATTCTAAAAGCCTTGAACTATTTTGATGAATAATTTATACTGTACTATTGTACACAGTATAGAATATTAGAAAGGTTTAAATTTAAAAAAAAACCATATAATTTTTAATGTTTCTTTCATCAAATTCTTTGTACCGATGAAATTTATTTTTTCCACAATCAACTTTTCAAACATTTAAATCAAATTTTTATTCATTAATTCGTCAAATGTCAAATGGAAAAAGCAGGGAAGATTTGCGAACTAGATAACTGTTTGAGCATCTTTCAGATTTTTTTCAATATTTACAATTAAACTTGATAAGAAAATTCACTTATATATAATATAATGTTATTGAATACCTTTAAGTAATTATCTTAAATTTAATCAACAATTAATTATAATTAAGGAATCTTTTACTGATTAATTTGGAATGTTAATTTGGCGATAAAAAAGCCACTTACAAGAATTTCTTATGGTTAAATGAAATGTATCGGATATTTAAAATATAGAAATGCCTTCTTTCAATTCAAGCAATTAAAACTGAATTTCTTTATTCTCTTTCTAAAGGATTATCAGTTCTTTCTTGAATAATTAAGTTCTGAAAAATCTTTAATACTTATATATTGTATTTTATGACATGGTATGTTATGAAAACGAATGTATATATATTTTGAATGATCTTAATAAAATATCTCATTATATTATGGAGATGACTTTTAAAGCTTGATTTTAGAAAATGCTCCAAATATTTATTTCAGAAATAGAAAAACTTTTTTTGACAAATAAAATAATCATTTTTCCTTAATGTAATTAAGTTTAAAAATTTGTTAAGTACAGGTCTCGTAACTTTTAAAACACTTTTTCTTAAGAAATGCCTGGAAGTATATTTCATTTGTATAAAAATTAATATAACTGTTTAGTAAATATACTTATTACATTATTAAATTCCATAGGTACATACATTGCTGAAAATTGTCCGAATTACATGTTAATACATATAATTCGGAATAGGCATAATTTAGTAATACATAAATTTAGTTTTTCATCATATAAAAAAATCTATCCATACCAAAGTAAAATATTACTAAAAAATTCACAGGGAAAATTCGCATTGTAAAAGTATTCAAATGTAAATAATGAATATGACAATGCTTTTATATAGAAAAGGCAAAAAACTAATAAAAACATTATCAAAATTCTGAAACGTTGATTTTTTTTTCTTTTATTAAAAATGCATGGTATACTCATAAGGAAAATAAAGCTTTAAAATAAGGTTTCAACCTACAGACGAAACTGCAGTGGCATTGTTCAGCTTTAATCTTACATTCTGGTAAGATTTTTTTTCGATACTGTTTCTCCCTTTTACAACTGCTTCATGAGTCATAAATTAAACAAATGTATCGAACTTACATTAGTTTTTCTTTTACATTTCTAAAACGAACAGTTTGTTAGAAATTTTACATAGCATTACAAAACGACTACATTGAAAGGTGAAACCAATAATTGCGCTAAATTAGTTCAGTTTTAATTAATGCAAATGTATAATTTAACTTTTGTATATATTGCTTACTTAAGATTTAGAGAAATCAAAATATTCTGTTCCAAAATAACATATAATGGGGTGGTGCATGTAAGCTTCGAAAATATCCGTCTACTTTTAAATATTTAGTTCAAAATCCTAAATTTGATAATTTACTTATTATTCCCGTTAAAAAATTTGGCAGCCAGTTTTAATAATATTATAATAAATTCTAGGATGTTCAATAGAATTGAGCATTTAAGAAACAATGAATCGACAATTTTTTCACTTAAAATAATTTTTAATTTTTACATTTATTTCAAGTGCAAAATTTAAATTTTTATTTCACAAAAAGTTTTGTTTTAGCGTCATGCTACATGTTTACAAAGAAACATCAAATATTTTCCATAAGTTGTTCTGTGTATAATATTATTTTCTTATTTCCTTTAATTTCCTCTGATGCCAAATATATAAGAATTTAATTTCATCATTGATTCAAAAGTTTCTAGAAGAAGAAAGCCAATAGGAAACCTTTCTTCCTGTTTGTATTCATCATACTGGAATGATATTCATGACTCTTTACATCATATTGAAACCAGAGAAGTTTTCCAAAAGAAAAGAAAATTTTTTCCTTGTTTAAAAAGTGACTGAAAACAAAATCAAAGAGCTAAACAACTATTTCCATTTCCTGACGCCGTCTGTGACCAGATTTGAGGATTGCTTAATAGTATCGAAAGTAACAGCAGAAGCGAAAACAAAAGCCGCCCTTCTAATGCATAGACTCTCCAAATTGAGGAGAAGGTGAAAATAGAAACAAACCGAAACAACAAAGATATAGAACTGTTCAATCTGTCTGAAGATAACAAAAATAGTTATCTATTTGTGAAACTGAATGCAAAGAAAAAAACCTTAAAAGAAAGACGCGGAAAACGCAATATAAAATCGAAACTTTTGCCACAACTTCTGCCAAATAGTTATTTCTATTTGGTCCATTAAAGATTGAGAAAAAAAAAAATTGTGTAACAGGGATTTTGGAAAAGACAAATTTTCTGAAGACAAAATATAATATTGGACTTAGTTTGTCTGATTTTTTTTATTGTCTTTCTTTAAATATAACTTTTCAATTATATCTGTTGAATAGCTTTGTTTTAGAATAATTTAATTGAACGCAACAGCTCTTTACAAATAAATGTTATGTCTTTAAATGATTTGCCAAGTTAAGCTTTATTTCATGTTTTAAAGCTTACGGAATTTTACCTGGAAAAAATAAATACATTTGTGGTAAAAATTCTAATTTAAAATTTTGAAATTCCAAATACCTTAATTTGTTTTACTCCGATTTTCAAGTTTTGGAAAATTTTTTGTCTTCAAGTTGATTCGGAATACAATTTACAAACTGTTAAAGTAGGAAGAAAAAATAAATAAAAATCGAAATTGGATTAAAAAAATAATAGGGCCAATGAAGCCAATTGGATGATCCACCGTGGAATTATACAATTGTTGATCATTACCCACCGGTGTGTCATTAATCACTCGAATCAATTTTTGATGGATGGAAACACTACTTTAATTGTATATGCATCGTTCAACAATGCATAAAAATTTTATAGGCTTAAAATCTTCATCACGCCACATAAAGCAACAAGACAAAAAATAAAGGCTCAATACGCAAACAAGTGACTCGTGTGAGTTTAGATTCTTCTCAATTAAATTTTAGTTTGTTTTCACAAATTAATTTCAGAACGGTTATTTTATAATTTTTAACACGTTTAATTTAAATAATAATTACTTTCTTTTTCTTCTAACTTCTATTTTGGATTGTAAAATTTCTTTCAAAAGAGAATTAAGTGGTTCGTCAGAAAAAGAAATAATTTCAGCAAGTATGAGGTGAATATCTATAGATTCACTTTCTAAATAGTGTGCCGCAATGTTTAAATGTTTGGGAACTCTTGATCTGAGCTGTGTTTGAGAATGCTTCATCGCTGCATTTTAACGCTAGTCATTTAAATCGCCAATTGCATGTGTAGAATATAAAACAGTTACAAATACTGAGACATCGGATATGCCACTTTGCTACACGAATCTCAAGCGTCAATATTTGTTATATAAATGCCGCATATTTTCTATATTTTTTTAGTGCATCCGTAGTAATGAAGTGTATGACATTTGTGTTTTAAAAACGTGTGCGCACACAAACACATGTCTGCCTACATGTGTTTGTGTGTACGTTTCCTAGCAGATATCATAGAATAAAAAAATATGAATTTATAAGTTTCGATATTTATTGAATAAAATTATAGAGATGTTCAATATGGATAATTTTCTTTTAAATTTTCTAAACAGATTTCTGACAAATTTTAGAAGTAAAAAGTGACATCCATTTTGAAACATTTTTGTTGAAAAGCCTTATTTCCATAACACTTTTCTTTATACTAAAATTATTACAATTAAAAATATATGAATTAATATATGGGGGGGTGAGAAGAAAGGTAGTTATAAATGTTCTTTCCTCTTTAATTTTTTTTAAATAATTTTTTTATTTTTATATTTAAAATTATTTGTCACACAATATTTTTCTCAATAAATTTAATTTTCTTTTCAGAATAGCTTAAAAAGATGAAAAGACGCAACATCATTATTTTTATTAAGAGATCTTGATCATTTCTAAATGGAATAATTCACAAGTCAATAAGAATTTCAGTGGAAAAACGATTTCTTAAATTATTTTCCTAAATGTAATTGATATTTAAAAGGGCCAAAAAGTGTGAAAAAAAATCACACACAAAATACACAAAACAAAGCGGATTATCAAATTTTTGTATATTGAGATTAATAAAATTAAATCCAATGGTGCATTTAGAATATCAGATTCAATAGTGCATCGCATTTCTTTAATTCAATTTCATTAAAAATGGGTAAAAAAATTATAAGATTATTATTATTATAAGATTAAGATTAAAAATTATAAGAACAACCTGGCAAAAAGATATTAAAAAGTGTTTTTGAATGATAATAATAATTGTAGCAGTTGCATTACACTTATCTTCTCTTTTGGATATTAGATGGCGATACCTGATTAAGCCATCCCATATGTAATCCCATAATGCATTGCGATTGTAATGAGAATGAGAATGAGATGTGATGCTGAACTGTGAAGCGCGCGCGTGAATGTCTTGTCTTTGTGTTTGTAATTGTTTAGTGTGTGAATGTGGTTATTAAAGAAATGTTTCCAACAACATTCGCCCTGTTGCTTCCTGCACAGATCATAATAATCAACATACCACCACATAATTTATTATTTAAAATTTTATTTATATATGATTTATTTTCAAATGCGTTACTCAATAATGTGGAAAAAATTTAGTAAGAAAATTATATTGGGCATAGTTATGATATTGCTAAGAAAAACTCCAAGAAAATTTGAAACATTTCTCTGCATTTTAAAATTTCTTTAAATTGCAATTATAACATTAAAACTAACTTGTTATATTAAAAATTGCTATTATTTAAACATTAGCAATACATCATACACCAATGCTAAATACAATTCGCCATGGTAATTAATATTAAAGCAATTCAAACTGTTATTGGTTTCTGATTGCATGAAAAACAATAAAATTGTCTCTGCGTTAAATTAGGAAATTCTTAATCGTAACATATCTTATTAACTCAAGATCATAAGGAAAACCATCAAAAAGAAACTCGACCTATCCAAAGTGGATATTCGAGTAATCTAAACAAAATAAAGAATGTTGATTTTTCGAAATATCAAAATTCGTTGAAAATCTAACAGAAATCACAGTAGTAACTACAATGAAATTTTACAATGGAGACAAAGATACTAATTTTGAACTAAGCGAAACTTTTTCAAAGTTTCCTTTTCGAATATGATTAACAGAATATTAACTTTTATAATTGAAGTACTTTCTTTAAAAGTTCCAAATATTTACTCTGATCTTAAAAAGTAAAGACTGAAACTCCTTCAGAAGACTCGAAAAAAGAAAAAAAATTACATCTACAAGTAATTTCCAAAAGTTTCCTGCAAACTAATAATTCAAAATAATCCGACGATTAACTAGAAAATTTCATTCCTAGTACTTCAAGAACTCATTTCTCCATTACCGGATATTCGCTAGTGAAGTTCCCGTTTGTTCCACAACGAAATGATGACCCCCCCCCCTCCCCCCAAAAAAACCCAATGCTGCCAGATGACTTCAAACAGAATTTTGTCTTTTTTATTTTTCTTATTTCTATATATTTATTTTTACAACCATATATGTAGAATCTTCTTTTAAGTGAGTGTTGTTTCTCTTTACTTCATTATGTGCTTGACAGGAAGAACTTAAAAACGACGAGGACTTCAGTCATAAAATAAAATTCTTTTCTGCTCGTTTTCCAGCCGAAATTTTCTAAGGGGCATTTCGAATCTTTGTTTATTTTACGACATATGACACTGAATTATTTTTACGGCTAAATTAAGGACAGTCCTGAGTCGACGTATATCCCCTGTAAATAATACTAAAAGTGGACAGTTAATATTGCGCCATGACATGTAGCAATTATTTTCTAAGCTACAAGTATTCTAACAAAAATTATAGACTCTGTCATGTACTAATCCCCAACGATTTCATAGAGAAGATTAAAGAAGTTTTAATTTTAAATGCAATTCTTCTTAAGGGTTCTTTACCTTTTTAGTGATGCTGTTATATATGGCAACAAATTCCATCTTTGTGAGATAACAAAATGTAAAACGATAATTACACGAGGTATAGACAAAAATCCGAAATCTCAAATTTGTTATTTTTTTAAAAATAAAATATTTTTCATTCTTTAAATATGTTGATGCATTAAAGGTTAAATAATGGTAATTTATAAATAATTAAAGATTAAATATTGATTAACAATTCTATTAGTAATTTTCAACATATAAAAATGCATTTAAAATTAAATTTTAAAAATAAAATTAGATATAAAAATTATTTATTGAACGTCTAGTTTTGATTTTATCACAAAATACACTTTAATATTGTACTGTAATATATTTTATAACTTAAAAATAATATTCATTTAATTGGAGCACACTAACATTTTAAGTTAGTACCTGTGGAGGATTGTGATGAGCGAGGATAAACCCTGGGACCTTGTGGTTCGCAGCCCAGTAACATGACCACAATACAAAAGCAATTGCCCGTGTAGCGAAGCTGTTAACTGGCTTATAAGCTTTCACAACATGCCTAAATAGGCACATTTAAATGCTTCTAAGTTGTCAGATTTTGATCAGACAGTCTGTCCTTGCAGTGAACGAAAATAGAGATTTCTTTTCATTCTCTCTCATTATTCTTGAAGATACAATTTAAGAATAGAATCTTTAAATATCTATTCAATAAACGACATAAATTTTTGTAGGTCTTGTGACGTATATTAACAGGTTTTTGAACTACCAATAAATTTCCAAAATGAGACATGCCGGGAATGGTTAGCGTTTTAAATTTCCAGTGTTTCCATTCCCTAAATTATTCAATTTACTTCTCAATATCGGCCTAATAAATTGAATAGTTGCGTAATAAACATCAATAGGATTAAAGTTGTTTTTCGAGAAACTAATAAACATAGAATCTCCAGAATTCTAGAGGGGTTTGCATCTACCCGATGCTGAGTACTTGGTCCTAATAAAAATACAAATCCTTTCAGACAGGAACATTAATTGTCAAAGGAAGTCACCAATACAGAGTGTCCATAAAACTTTGGCGCACATACCGAGATCTCAAGTTCTGCTTTTATTCAATGCCACCTATCGACCGTTACATTCACAACAATGCCACCTATCGA
>JAPMOR010043044.1:15562-35737 GCA_026543865.1 Argiope aurantia
GTTACATTCACAACAATGCCACCTATCGACCGTTACATTCACAACAACGCCACCTATCGACCGTTACGTTCACAACAACGCCACCTATCGACCGTTACGTTCACAACAACGCCACTTATCGACCGTTACTTTTGGATTCTCTTCGCAACAGCTGTGAATTATATCCTCAGGCAATGCTCTTGATCAGAATAATCTGAAATTTGATAGTTGTGCACCAAAGCACGAACTGTTATGGGTGATTTTCCCACAATAGAAATACAAATGCAAGCCATTGACTCTTGCATGTCTTCCTACTACTACATCCAATGTCTTCTGCATAGAAAGAAGTTAAGGAAATTCTCCAAGGCCTTTGTTTTGATGTTTCCTATTACCTAAAGTTTGTAAAAAATTTAGTTTTGAAAATTACTTTCACACAAAAACTTTGCTGAATTTATCACTAAATAATTATATTTGATGCTCATAAGTATTTTAATGTGTTAAAGCACTGAGAAGAGGGGGAATAACAATCTTGAGTAGTGGATTTATGAGTTCTGTGAGCAGAAAAAAAAACATTTTCGAAAAATGTCTATCTGTCTGTGGCAATGATAACTCATACACTTTGAGACAGACTGCCGAAGATAAGATTTGGACAGATTTAACATGTATAATGTATAACTGTCAAATTTTGAGCCAAATCCAACCACGAATAGTCTATCTGTACTTTCAGGAGTATGTGAACGTGGTAAATCAAAAACGCAGTGAATTAAATATATGAATTGTACGGAATTTGGTGACTACAAATGAAGTTTAAAGTCAAATGTTTGTTCCAATTGGTTTCGAAAATGTATCTAAAACACAAATTGTTTTGGGGGTACTTTTGACGCATGCTAAGGTTTAGTCGCCAAAAGCCTCGCCAAGGATCAAGCGTTCGATTCAGAAAAAAATGCTGAATTCACGCCAAAAGTTAATGGTTCGTACTATTTTCTGGCATAACAAATTTATTAAAGGACATGCGAGAAAGTTTTGAGTAGACAACTTCTGATTTATTGATGTTAATTGAGTATTGGGATCATTAATAAACTAAATAACCGCGAATATTCAAAATACGAAACATTTTTGTGCTTCGTATAAAAATGCTTTTTAATGGAAAAATATTACCTGTTTAATTAATATTTATTGAAAAGTTTTTTTGGCCAAATTATTGTAAGTTAAACATTTATTATATATTAATATTCAGCATTTATTATTAAACATTGTAAAATTAAATAAAAAATAAAACACAGCAATAATGCTAAAATAAATCTTTTCAATAAAAGATTCGAATCAATCATGATTGTTAGTGTATCTAATGTCTATTTAAAATATGAAAGCAGTAAGATAGGAATGTACGATAACTGAAAAGAAGACAAAGTACGATTCGGCATCAATTATTGATTTGTACAAAAAAAATAATCAATCGTTTCTCTTTAAATATTTATATTTTAAAAATAAATCTCTTTAAATGAGTTCTCTAAATACTTTTTGCTAAGGCATTTAATGTCAGGAATATTTCCACCATTATTAAAATATGCTTTACACAAACTTACGGATTAAATAACGCGAAATATTCAATCAAATAATAAAAAAGTGTCTGCAATTCAAGACATAAAATTCGTGACATAGCCTAGTTTCACTTTCTTATAGCTTTCAAAACTTTTGCTTTTAAATCGTGTTTTAGTCAGAATTCATTTCTTTATCCTTATTTCTGCATTTAGAGGATATAGAATTATTTTTTGCTAAAAAGTCACTGAAAAAATTTTCAATGGAATTTTAATTATCATTTAATGGTAATTTAATTCATTTGAAAATAAAGTATCATGCTCTAGAAAACTAAAAAGATGAATGAATGTATTATGGAAATAAATTAAAAATAATAGGCTAGATATTACATATTTTGATATTATGTTAATATTTAAAGTAAACTAGGCTCTAGAAGAAATTTAATGACATGGCAATTTCTAAGTATCTAAAGGAGCATGCTATTTTATGATGTTTCGGAAAGTGCTATTTCCTAAAGGCGGGATGTAAAATTTATTATTAATTTTGTTTCTTTTGTTGTGTATCAAGTTAAATTTGTTTTAAATCAATTGTCCAAAGAGAATAAAATTACTGTCAATCAGTCTAGAAACAGAAATCGAATAATGGATTCTTTATTTGACAAAGCATAACAAGCCAACAGAATATAGTTACTTAAAATACTGAATCTTGCATATTGATTTTTTTTTCCATTTTTATTACTAAAATCATTTTTTATAAAAATTTAAATTTTCTTTTCGATAGGTGATAGATTTTTATACAGATATTTTTTAATTCACTCTCAAAATATTAATTATTTAATAAATTGAATCTAAACGTATGCAGACCAATAAAAAGTATCTTATGTTAAAAATAAATATTTAGGGTCAAGCAATGGACAATAATAAATATTTTAAAATCATTATTAGCTTCTTGAAAACTTCATTTTGGAAAAGCAAGAATTCTAAACCTTTTAACCATCTGAAAAAATAGCATGAAAGTCTTAATAAAATGAACACCAAGCGATTTTTTTTTTAAATTTACATTTATTCGTACTGATTTATCATAATGAGTGAATTAAATGACGTCACAACTAAAACATCAAATGTAAATGCAATGCTATTTTAAATCTAATTGCAGATTGTTTTATGATATACTGCAATTTCCTATTTCCTAGAGGATACGCAATGGATTGAAAAATTAAATTGAAATAGCTCGTTTTATCTTAATTACGAAAAGAGAAATTTGCTCCAAGAACTTTTTATTTTTCATAAAAGTTTCGATATCCATTTCAAACTCCTTTCCATCTTTCAAGATTGAATATACGATATGTGATATTAACTCAGTACAGTAAATATGACTATATAACAAAGTATGATTAATAATCTTAACTAAAACCACTTTTTCAAAAAGATATTACTTGCAATAAGCTGTAAATAACATTTATATGAATACTGAAATGTATTCTTTGTTTATTTAGAAAAAAATACACATTATATATAAAAAAAAAATCTCAGGCTACAAAGTGCATTACAAAATAAAAAAAACACACAAAAAAAATCAATAATCAACAACTTAAGCATTATAAAACATATTAAGGTATTTAATGAGAATATACAGAAAATAATAATCATTAAAAAGCTCTAAGAATAAAAAAAATCGAAATATAAACCCACGAAACATTAAAAATGTACAAAAGATTTAAAAATTAAAAGTTTTTCATCTCATAAACATCAAAAGAATAATATGGATGTAACAGTTAAAAAAAAAACTATCTTAAAAGAAAACTAATCGGTCAGCACAAGCACGGGGTGTTTTTAACCCCGTCATCTCTCTTTTGTTGAGACATTTATGAAATTTTGCACTTGTTAATTCATATGTTTTCATGGAGGGGGGGGGGAGTGACAAGAAAATTAGAACAGAAAACAATGGAACAATGTAATTTATTTTTACAGGAGATTTCAGGTTCTGATTAATCTAGAAAATCTGATCAAGTTTCTCCTGCCGTAAAAAAAATAGTAAATCCTTTTATAATATGAATAAATTGTCTTGAAATTTATGTTAACAGTTCTTTTTATTCTGAATGAAGAATTATAAAAGTATTTATTTGTGTATATGTATAATAAAGAAAGACAAAAAATAAATTTCCAAAGTTGTATATATAAACTTCTTTCCTAAAACTTTCAAATGAAAACTATGTAAAACTTATAATTTCTTATTATTCTTATTTTTATGCAGAAAGTATCTACTTAACATTAAAAAGTTTTATATGAAGAGAATTGGAGAAAAGGAAATGAATACAGAAAAGTCCGTGAAAAAAAAGAGGCTAAATTTAATTAAGGCTTTTTTTAAATTAAAAATCGCATATCTTAAAAAGGAACATATTTGCATAGAAAAACATTTATGTACTTTGGCCATATTTTATTTTTATACAAATAACCAATAAGATAAGTAATAAGTGCCTGACAGTATGGAGTAAAAAACGATACCTCACGTGTGCTAATGGTCAAAAAATAGGTGCATGTGCTGAGGGTTAAAGTTTCGAAAGCTGAAAAAAATCAGTAACGTTATTTAAAAAAAAATTAAATATGCTATAAATAAAGCTTAACTCATTAAAATGTATTTATTAGACATCCAGAAGTTGAATGAATTCATTATCAAAAAAATTACAAAACAACAGGAATTTAAAAGTTGAAGGAATCTATTTTTAAAAACACTAAACGTCTTATTAAATATATAAAGTTATTCGAAACCTTCTCGAATATTTTATGAAATTTATATGATTCGAATTTATTATAACATTATTTTTCTGCAATTTTTTTACTATTTTTTTACAACGTTTTGATAAAAAAAGAATATTTTTAGTTCAATTGCATTTTTTTCATTGCATATAACAATAGATATAACACTTTAATCTTCATAATAGAGAATATAAAAATTCTGAATAACTGTATTTCCATGTCAGTTGCAGAGGAGAGTTGTCGAATTTCTGCTTCCGTTCCCTTTTTAATGAATTTTTCACTTCTGACAGGTAAAAAAAAAATTGTGCGAAAAAAATATCTTCTTTTTGTAGAGCTTTGGTGATAAATAGCCAAAGAAATGCAATGATTTCTGCAATGTGTCCTTTTGAATCTGAATGTTCTTCCTCAAATTCACTGGCATTTCTTACTTATTTATCGTTTACCGAGTTTACACTTTTTCATTTTATGTCTTGTTGCCAATAAGTGGTCCAGAAAGATGAAAAATGGTAGGGTGAATTTAATAAAGTCGGGAATTCGGTCTCGGAGCCGTAAATGGACGCTTGGCTATCAATTATGCAGATTTTTTTTGACATTTTCGATGTTTTTCGAAATGTAAGGAAATTTTGCTGCAATTATTCATTTTTGTTCATTATTATTAATTATTCATTATTATGATTTGTATGTGATTATAACTTGCACGAAATGTTATGGGATTTATGTTCAGTGTGATATAATTTAATGAAACTGATATAGTTTAAATTTTTAAAAAGTAATTCTGTTTTATAATTTTTAAATGTATTCTTATTTCTTTTTCTTGAAATATATTAAAATGGTAGTTTACTTTTTGGAAATCACTTGCTTCTCTTTGTGAATAGAATTAAGAATCAGGCATAAAGTAACAAAAATATGTTCTGTTCTTTCTCGGATTCTAAAATCCTTCGCATTTTTGCTCATTCATTTTCTTAAAAAAGGGTACGAGGTAAGATGACGAGGGAGGACTTTTACATTTAGTTATTCGATTAATTCAGTTTGCACGCTAAATTGGGAGTACCTCCTTTAAATACCCCCTTTAGGGAGGGGAGGCAAGCGTCGAACCGTACTAGTATTGGGTTCCTGAAATGAGTAATATATATATAGGGTGTGGCAAAAAAAACTCGGACAAAGTTATTACATCATAGAAGTTAATTATTTTTTTAATTTTTGTTCATTTCTTTTTGTATGTCACTTCAATTTTAACATACTTTATAATGCATCTTTTAGTTTACGTATTATTACGTGTTACGTATGTATTTACGTTTTTTACAATGCCAAGCAAAATATATGCTATTTTAGAGTTGTAAAATGACAGAAACAAGTCGTTCGTTTGCTTAATATGCCTCGACAAACAGTGTCTGATGCAATTTATCGTTTCAAAGAGCTTAGAAATGATGGTCAAAGTCCAGGAAATTAACGAAAACGTATGTTGAACACTTTCAATAACTGTAAGGTTATCAAAAAGTTAGTTCAACGAAATTCGAAGGTTTTCATTCAAAAGATCGCTCCTGAACTAGGAATAAGAGACCTATCAGTATAAAGTATAGCAAAAACGGAGCTTGGGATAAAGCCTTACAAGTTTCAAAAATTTTAGCTTCTCACTTAAGAAAACAAACTCGGGTTGCTCGAAAGACGTCGAAAACATTTGAAACTGGTCGCTAGTCAGCGCAGAGAAAGATTCTTTTTCACTAATGTGAAGTTTAACGTCCAAAAGCTCACAACTTCTAGAACTGAAGGATCTAGTCTGTAGACACTCCAAGCACTTCAGCAATTGTTAAACATCGCAAAAATTCAAAATTGGTCATAGTTTGGATCGGAATTTGTGCAAACGACAAAACTTTTCTGTTTTTTTTGTGGATAAGGGAGTTAAAATAAATAAAAAAAATGTATCAAAGGGACATTCTAGAAGCTGTTGTATTTCCGTGAAGGAAAAAGCAGTTCGGCAATGTAAAGTGAGAGTTTCAACAAGACTCTGAACCAGCTCGAAAGGCTGAAAAGACAAAAAAAATGGTGCAAGTCGAATTTTCCGGACGTGGTATCATCTGGAGAATGGGCCCAATACTTGCCGAATCTCAATCTCATGATTACATTGTATGGTGTATGGTGGAATCTCGGGTTGCACCAAACGACATAAAAGTTTGGACTCTCTAAAGCATTGACTTCGGCGGGAATGGTATAGATTAAAGGTAGAAGACTTGCGACTCATTGCTGCAAATTTCAATGAGTGTTTGCGCCTCTGCATCGCTGAGAAAGGCGGCCACTTTGAAACAAATTAAATTTATTTATTACTAAAATTCTACTTTTATTACTTTTTATATTCGTTAATTTAATTATTTTCAAACAAGTTATATTAAAAATTATTTGCCTGGGATTTTCTGCCGCACCCTGTATATGCACAAAAATAAACGAGGTGTCAAGGAAAGACGGAATCAGTACATATTACTTCAAATATTTCATCTAAGCATATATAATCAATTGAAAAATTCCTAAAATTAAATTGGAAATTGTATGAATATCTTTCTGAGTTCTCAGAAAATGTATAGTAAAATTTTCAAAAACTAATTTTTTTAATACAATCTCCATGGAGAAAAATATTAGTTGGTAATATATTTCTCTTACAAATTCAAACACAGTTTTACATGTCTATCTATCAAATTTGCAGTTATCGAAAGACAAATTTAAAGAATTAAACCAATTTTCATATCGTTGACTAACGTTTGAAGCGGCTTCTCGTTGTTCTTTTGTTTTAATACGAATATTACAATAGGTAATTAAATGGAAAAATTCTAAAAATGATAATGCATTTGTTAACTTCTAGTTAAATAAAAAATCTTATCGTTATCCAACTCGTTTAATTCGCAGAATATATCGCCACTATACAATGTTCTGCTTTACAAAACGGAACCAACTAATGCGATTCTGTAAATACACTACCATGCATCTATGAATAGTTATCATTGTTCCTTTCCTATGAATAGTACCTTTCGTACAAAGAATGGATTTTAATCGTTTAAAAAATTATCATAGACGAGAAAGGCTTTTATTTAAATTATGCAACTTCGTCTACTCAATTTACATTTTTGAGGAAATAATTTAATTTGAAGCAAAGCAGAAAGTAAAATTTCAGATGTCGATAATGATTTGATAGAAGTTGGCCGTGGAATTTATGAATGCTGCATAGACGTCAGTTGTTACGTTGAAATATTATAGCCGTCATTGGATTATTGAACTTACTTTTATGCACTAACATGAGAGTCACTTGAAAAAGTAATTTGCAATGTTACTTTCTAAATTACTTTTATAGTATATCATCCTTTTATTCTCACACGGATAAGTAAGATTATATAGTCTGCAATAGCTAAGCCTTTCTGTTAATATATTTCCTACAAGTTAACTTGTATTCGGAAAAAAAATATTAACATGCAATAACTAGACCAGCATTACCATTCAATGCAGCCTAAATCAGTGGCATTTCAACATGTCTTGAGTTACTAAAATACGCTATTCTTTTGGACAGCTTAATATCACGTCAACAGTTGCAAGCAACGAATTTTGTTTTCTATTTTAGTATTTATTCCACAACATCTCTAGGATATCTTAAATGTTCAGATTTCAGTTATCTTCTTGCTCCTTCAGTTTCTTCTTTTAAGTAATTAAATTCGAAATGCTACTTGAACCAATATCAAAGTATAGTATCCGGGATCACAAATGAATTTCAAGTCATTAAGATAGCATGGCATACTACTATATATTAAATTCATTTTGATTTTTGAAATAAATGCACCAATAACCTCCTATAAATACTATTTTACAAAACTATTCTTCACATCATTTTAAAAGCATTTAATTATTTTGAGTAAAATATAAGCATTATATTTTACTCTGTAACAATTTTAAAGCTGTTCACTGAATTTCGATAATTTTTATGGAAAAATGTTTTGCTTAATTTTTAGCAATAAATTTCATTTTTGTAATTAAATTAAGACTGTTTTTATTTTTATCGTTTGATTTGTTTTTCTATTTTTAAAAACTAAGGAAGAAAGATTTTGCTTATTTTTTTAATGGTAGCTTAAATAAAGCCTTGTTGCAAAAAACAACTAGTATTCCGAAAAAGATTCCCTTAACATTTAAGTTTCTATTAGGGTTATGAATCAATGAATTGAACTCCTTTAGGTGAATTCATTTACAAATTAATCTAAACAGATGTAAGTTAATAGAGCAACACGGTTGTAATATCAGTCAGTTTGATAACTGAATATATTTTGTAGAAGGAATCATGAACTTCATGTCATGCATTAAGAGATTTAATTCGAAGCTAAACACAATCACTATTCCTTGCTAAATAGATGTTCATCAAGGTGATTATTAATGAATACAAAATATTACTTAAATATAACTTCATAAGAACTGAATGTTAAATCTAATTATTTTAAACACTTCTAATTCCTTAACCCTTAACTGGGACGTGTGGTCTGTGAGACCGCTAGCAATGGATTTTCCATCCCCCCTATTCTATTTTTAGCTCACTTGAATGGATTGACCCTGTAGCTTTTTGTTTTGTGACCTTCAATACACGTGCACTTTTTCAACCAATTTCAGCTGATGCTTTTAAAATAATTCAGTTATTTCTTTAAGCGCGGTTTCTAAGACCGCACCTCCCTCTTAGTGTCCCAGTGATAAACAAGGCTTAGCAGATGGCGCTAAAACTTGAGCACCGAAATATCATCCAATTTACTAATCCTATTATGAAGCAGTGCACCAGATACTTTTAAATGAAACAGAAATTTCGCATTCAACTGATTCTGATATGCACGTTCAAACATAATTTTTCTAGTGATAATGTATTTGAAAAATTTATGAAATATATTTATATAACAAGAGATATATATACATAATTTATGGGGTGATTTTAATACTAGTTCTTAACCTATATGTTTAAAATGCCCTAGAAAACCGTGCTATGAAAGTCACACAAGCCGATAAAATAAGGACCAATTTTACCCATTGTGATTTTTTTTTTCATATAATTGTTGAATTTTACATTATGTCTTCTATATACCTTCATTTACTGTAAATATTATTTTAAAAGTAAAAAGTAATATGTTTTTTTCAGGAATATTATTTATTGTAACATGTAATTTGAGAAGAAAATGTATGTCCCAACGCATTTACTTTTTTCAATAATATATTTTGAAAAAATTTATAAAACATATCAATATATCAAGAAAAATATCTGCAAAATATATTGGCAGTTTTTCATACTAATACACTCATTAGAAAATTTAATTTGGGTGTAAATAAAATGCGGTCTCGTAGACCGCACTTTCCCAGTTAAATCCTAAAATTTCACCTCCCCAGTTAAGGGTTAAATCCTTTTTCCTTTCGCTCATTAAATCTTTCTTTTCCAACTGGAACTTCTCTAGATTTAGTCTCAATTTATTTTTCTAGCAGTAGCTTTCTCAATTTTTATGATTTTCATGTGAAATATAATTCAATAATTATCTGGAATCTTGACTTACTGCCATTTGTACAATCACCTAAATAAAAAAAGCACATTTTTCATTTTCATGAACGACTTAGCTTTTATACATATATATATATATATATATCTTCCAATTTGATTTCAAATAGTGGTAAAAGAATTCAAGTCTTAAAAGATTTTAATCATAATAGACACTTCTATGTTAGAAAAACATAATTCGTCTATCTGAATCTACCGTCTATTAATCATAATAGCCACTTTTATGTATTAGAACAAAGATTTTCGTCTTTCTGTATTACCCCATTTAATCACCTTCCATCTTCTAATAATGATAATGATTTCGCTGGTGAATAATGGTTGAAAGGATATTGCTGAATTCTTTCAACAAAAACACTTAAAGAATAGCTACAGTTTGTTTATTAACTTCAACATCAAATAAAGGAATAATACCGCCCACAATGAATATAAATCTAGAATTTAATTACTTTCTTCCACATTAGGAAGAAACTTCATACACAATCACGTTTCTACTGATGCATAGGGAGACAATAGTTGCCAGAGCCCATTTCCGATTAAAAATAGAAAAATCGTTCCGAAATATCAAATGAGGCAAATAATGGCACCATTAAATGAGGAATGCATTCAGATTTCCCTCATTTCGACAAAACTTGTGTTACAACGGTATAGATTATACTTTGCTTTACTAAACTGTTTCGTACGTCTTTTATTGTCAACAAGAAAATGCAAATTCTTTCCAATAGGTAATTGCATTGGATGAAAAGTTTTTAATTATGGCTTCGCTAAATAACAGTAAAACTTTTATACAGGGAAAAACAATGGGAAATTGTTTATAAGAGCTCACCTTATGACCTCAATTCATCCTTGAAATTCGGTTTCACTCTAAATAGGAGATGTAAGTGTACAGTGTGCCAATGAAATCTTCCTGTATGTGAATTAAAGAATATACTTCCTTGAGCTTCTCAGCAATTTTTTTATTAGAAAGAGCATCCATTGAATACAGTCCATCTAACTTAACTTCCAAAAATTACTTAGGAAAGGCAGTGCATTTTTTTCAAAACAATTAAAATTGAAGCTTTATTTTATAGTTATTATTTTCATTTCTTTAGTTTTTACCAAGAGATGGCGCCCTAGAGAATTCAATTGTAATTCCATTTGTAATCTTTGCAATAGTTGTCGAGATGGTCGAAAATTTAAGTTTAAACATCTTTTTAAACAGTTTTTAAAACACGTTATTTATTATTCATATTTTTAGTATAAATTTGGATAATCAAAATGACGAAACCATAGTAACTAGAATAATGAAATTTGATTTCCGAAAATAAACATTGATGAGATTTAAAATTTATTGACATAATTTTATAATAGAAAAATTCACTTATTAGTGTGTAGGTGATTCCTTATGAAATTTTCAGGCATAAAATTATTGCTCTTCGAACATCTTAAAATAATTCAGAGACCAATAATTGCAAATGATACTTTTAATATGAATTAATGGGAAATTGTCCAGATAAAATTTGTCATGAATCTCTTCTTGCATGTTGTGTTGGTTAAACAAGTTTTATAATTAATAAACTTTCATGTTTGTGTCCTTTAATGATTTTGATTTTTGTTTTCTTTAGCAGAATGTTGTCATCATTATCAGATTACTCTATAAGCGAAAATAATTTCTACAAATGAAGATACTTAGATATTGAGCTAGCTAAGATGAAATCTCTAATTGTGATGCAACAGTGATGATTTTCACCACTTTATAAAAGTCAAATAACAAGCATGAGGAAGAAAAATTCCGAATGCTTGTATTTTTAAATTAAACACCTGCGGAAAGGTTAGAAACGATAAACGACAGAAATTTTAAAGGGAATTCTCGAAAACATTTGTATTAATACGTGCTTGCTAGAATCAACTACAATATACAAAATTGCTAAATTACTACGAAATATCAATCTAACTCTCTAGATTATAACTTCTGAACTTGAACTTCTTTTCTTTAATTAATTAAAAGTTGGCCAAAATGATTTGAGTGCTAATAGAATTAAACATTCTGCTGGAATGAAAAAAGCTAATATTACTTTCTAAGCGTTTGTCTCTTGGACAGCTTATTATCTTGTGATCTTAGTTTCGATAATTTCAAAGGTTTTTTTTATATATATGTTCTGCGCGACTATATAGAGTGATATCTGGCTTAATATCTTACTTATTTTAAAAATATGGAAATCGAATTTTGTCATTAATTTTCTAACTTGATGATGATTAATCGTTTTCCACTCTCAGAAATGTTTGAGAATTTAAAATAATCCCTATCAAATTGAATGGTTTCTCTATCTTTAGTGTTCACGAAATGTTTTAAATTCAATTGAGCACGTATGTAGATTTGTTTCCATTTCACAACAATTAGCGCATGATGAAAGTATAATAACTAATTGACGTGTTTTCAGTTGAGTTATAAATTGAGTCACACTGATCATTTTAATCATGCTATGCGCTAAATATAACGATTTTATTAACAACTGCGCGTATCAAAGCAGTTGCAATGTTTTGAACAATATTGTAAAATATTATATAATATTGGCCAATACTGCAGGAACTTAGGAACTTTTATTTAAGGTTAAAAAATATCGTATCTTCTGCAAGATATATGAATTGAGAAACTCAGTTGAATATCGCTATGGATTCTATATTTTTCCTAGAATCCACTAAGATATTTGTGAATCTAGATATGAAAGGTTATAGGTTATTCAATTTAAAATAACCATATATTTTCATTGTCGCAGTCGATGTTTATATTCTTAATCATAAAGCAAAACAGATAAGTGTGATACAACATTTCTACTTATAAATAGTCAGCATTGTTTTGATGTCCTAATGCGGGTAGCGACTGCAACTCCACATAATTAATTTCATTGAGCTGCACTATAGATTTGAATTAAAATAGTATAGCCCATAGCATTTTAAAGAAAATAAAAATTTCCAAAACCATTTTAAGTAATTCAATTCAGTTTTAAGCAGAAAAAATGTTCTCAAACAAATGCATTATTTTGAGCTCGTAATAGTGGTTACGACTGAAGCGCCATCTCATTCATTTCATTGAGCTGAATTATCTGAAGGATTTGAATTCAAATAGTATAACCCATAATATCATTTGAAAGAAAATAAAACTTATCAAACGCTTTTTAGGTGATTCAATCTAGTTTTAACCAGAAGAAAATTTCTCAAACGAGCTAAAATAATTGAAAAAAGATATGAAATAAAACATCTAAACTTCGTGTAGAGCTTCCTGGAATATGTTTGAGTTATAGAATTTCAGTGGCTGGATTCATAAGATAATTTATTTTATGACAGGATAGAACAAAAAACTCGTATTAGTTATATTGTTTCATAAACATTAATTTTTGAACAAATTTTGTTTTTCAAATAATTAATGTCTTTTTGAATTGTTAAAAAAATCATACAAAGGAAGAATTTTTATCTGACCGAAAGAGGGTTTTTCATTAAAGAATTAAATAAACTGCTTAGAAAATATATGGGATACAATTCTTAGATTATATAAGATTTTTAAATTAACGAATTATAATGGAAATATTAAGCCCTATTACGTAACAGAATTTATGAATTCATAATGGTACAAAAAATTTCATTTGCATCTGTTCATAATATTTTCTACATTAAATATATTCACAAACACTTTAATGATATAGACGTAATGTAAAAGATAATTTTTACCAAACTTTTTATGCATAAATATATCGTGTAAAACTCGAAACAAGCCGCCACTTCTCAAGCTACAGATCAAAGTTAAAAATCTACGTCAGCTCTTTATTATTTTTTGAATCTTAAGAGAAGTCCCGGCTCACTTGAATCATCAGAAATCCACTTATGTGCTCAGTTAAATTTTAAACTTTCTCTGAACCTGAAAGTACTGACGATAAATCATTCCTCATGAGGTTCCACGAAGTAAATGGTGTCAACCTACCACCATCAAAGAAGCAAATTAATAGCGTAATGAACTCCTTTCATTTTAAAAATAAGCAGAAGCCTCAGCCAGGTGGCGCTAAGGTTTTCTAGTTTAAAGAATTTCCTGAAGTATTTTTATGTCTTAATCGAATGTTTATTATGAAGATTTATTAAATCATTTGATGTCGAAGTTTTACTTTATCTTGAAAATCATTTCAATTCTCATGCTGAAAGTTTAATTTTAATTAATATCAAAATCAAGCTTGGATGGATTATTAATTTAGTTAGTATGGATAAGGAAATTTAGTTTTTTGGAGTAAATTAATATAATGATAAACATTTTGAGCTTTGAGACAGAGCTCTAAAGATTTGGAAATACATGTTTGTTTCAGAGCTTTGAGAAGAGTTTTTGCCAATCAAATAGGAAAATTTCATGTAACTTAAGCATTAATCTCTGAAATATTTTAAGAATTTAAGAAATTTAGTTTATTGAAAAAGAAAAAAAATCCACAACTACAATTATTTACATACGATTATACTTGCTTTTAAAAAAAATCTAAATTAATACTAATAACATATTTTATGAAGATTCTATTTTGTGGTAAATTGAGAAGAATTCGAAATTTCAGATAATTCCTTGATTTAAATAAATGTGTCAATAATTTTAACTTTTTATGTTACTTCAACAATTAATTTATTGTAAATTTGATATAATTGTCTCTCGAAGTTTACATACTTATTTAATTTCTTTGAATTTATACTTTTATCAGTAACCTTCGTGATTATATTTCTATATGTCATAAGATGGAAAGTATTTAAAATTGGACTAACTCTTCCCAAACATTTTGTGGCAGTTATAATGATAAATTAAGAACATAATTCATAAAAACTTTGCTTTAGATCATTTAACATAATGTTTTGTAAATTAACCTTTGCAGCTTTAACATAGATCACCATAGCTCATATTTTGTTTGGGAGATTATATACAAGGTGGTCAGAATTAAAACACCCCTACTCTGAATTCTCTATACAGCGAACTACTCAGTGTAAAGGCTCCAAAATTGTCGAATATACTATTTAAGACATGGATAAAAAGATTTCGCGAAGAAAGAAATTAGTTCCAGAAATGCTGATAGATGGCGCTATACATCAAATATATACTGAAAAGACACAAAATACACATTTGTAACACATTTATTCGAAAGTATCAAATATTCAGTCACAAGCACATTATCGATGCAGGGGAAACTACTCTATATGGCTCCATTCTTCAAGATATGTAATCTACATTCTGTGGACAGCTTCATAAGTAATATTAAAGTGATAATCCTACTACGGTGGTTTGTCGGTCAGTTTTTACTTTCGGAAATAAGCAAACGCGTTAATTCAAAAGCATAATGCTTTTTATAATATATTATATAATATTAAATTTGTTATACTCTTTCACCCTAACTTGGCAGTATTGTAAAAGGCAGAAAACGTGATGTTCCGCGTTGGGAAAGAGTTTCCCATCCATTTTGACTTTAAATTAGCTAAAATACGCAGACATTTATCAAATATCATAAATTACAAAAATCCTTTTTTTATCAGTATGTATTTAAAATTTTTCTCAAGTTAGAAGTGCTTATCTGCTAAGTATTTTGTAAATACAGCGAACTAATAAAACCAAAAGAATGACATAATGAATTCCACTTTGGCTAGAACCGGTCTTCAAGGTCAAATATTTGTCTCACTTTTCTTGTACGTTTCCGCCAACTTTGCTTCATTCGCTTCGCATCCATTATTATTACTCATACTTTTTTATTCTCGCTTTTTTACCAGCTGATATTTTTGATACTGTTAATCACATTAGTAGTTATTAGTTTCGATTGTTGAATATTTATTCAATTCGTCATTTCTATTCACTTCTAAAATATCTGAAAAGGTATTATCACCGACTACGCTATAGGTACCTTCAAGACGACTGAAACCAACAAAAAGTGCAGCACACAGAAACATATTAAAGGTTTATTCTTGACTTCGAGAAAAAAAAATCCTAAAGATTTTATCAATCAAATCGTCGATCGCATCTCACAGGTGTTTCGCAAAGAATAGTTTTCCGTTTGAAAGAAATAAAGGCATCCAGCCCTTTAAGTACCGCTGGAAAGAAGAGACCAGGCTCAGTAGGTAAACATTCAAGTCTTGTAAAATAGGATGATTTTACATTATCCTGTATTTGACGAAAAATACATTCATTTTTTCGTAGAAATGAGATCCCAACATTAGTTAAAGTTTTAAAAGATGTGAACTATGATACAGATATCTTCTCGAAAAACATTAGCCGAACTACGCTTTACAGAATATTGAAAAACGATGAAACAAAATGAAATAATAAATAATGTTAAAATAATGTATCAATAATATTGAACAAAATAATGAAAATAAGGAAAAAATTAATTCTCTGATTTAAAATAATATAATAAAGTTAATAAATATTTACTATTTGGCGAAAAATTAGCTAGATAAAGTTTCGCCAGAGCTCTGCATTTCTAATAACTTTATTCTTTAAAGTAACCCAGCTCCCCTCACAACGACTGTGATTCGGCATGCCTAGAATATACACTACTGCCAAGTTAGGGTGAAACAGAGTATATAAGATTTTGAGACTACAAGTGCAGTTTTGTGTCAAATCTTTGTTTTAATAATTTTTGAAAAACATGTCTAACGCACAAATTCGATTTTCGGACACTCTTAACAGCATGCCAGGGATTAATCGCCAACAAACTAGCCAAGGATGACATGATATATTCACAAAAAGTATTAAATTCACGACAAAAGTTCATATTTCTTAAATGTTGTACGCCAGTGTTACGCAAGGCATTTTTTGTCATGACATATTTATTGGAGAGTATGCGAGGATGTTTTGGGGAGACCACTGCCTCCGGTTTATAATTTACAACAGAAGGAAACTGTGTTTTCAAAGCATTAAATCGTCGGCTCTGTTTCGGACATTTGTGTCATTGATTCTCGCCAGAAAAGAACAATCGCCAGAAAAAGGAGATAAGTGAGTGATTTTGTGGGAAATCTTGTTTTGATTTCGTAAAATAAGGCAGGGAAACTTTAAAATTCAGCGATAATCATCGATGTACATAGATGAAACGAAGTTTGAAAGTCGTGTGACGGGGCAATTTTGAATCGACTCTACAATTCGAGTCTGATTAGGAGATGACTTTTTAACTTGCAATTTGTGTATACGCTAATATTCATGATCTAAATTATTCTTAAAGTATTTTTTAAATATGATTGTTATTAAATAAAAAAATCAAAAATATTTGTAAATTTGTCTAAGTTTATTTAAACACTGTTCGGTCCCAACGTTATACTGTTGCTTGAAATGCTAATGAGTTTGATACCTTATTCTTTGCAATTCTGTTTTACTACCATTCAGTTTTTACTGACATTTAAGATGCATTTGGTTGGTAGGGAGTTGGATTCGCATCCTTCGTATTATGAGTTCGATCCCCGCCGGCTTAAATCTTTCCGTGTGTGGTGACTGGTTCACATATAAATCTGCCGTGGCGACAAAGTCCTCCAAGTCGAAACAATACCACTGGAAGGTACTGGATCAGAGGTGATGGTTCTCTGATTCAGGTCTAAATTGCGATCTGTGGATGAGTGAATGAAACGCATGAATGAAGTCCGCCCCGTAAAAAGGGTTGTGGCGTGTATGTAGCTAAGTTGTAATCTTGGCCTCGATGCGCTACTGAAAAACAAGAGATGTACTCTTGGCTTGAAATCACTGACTTCTAAAGTCTGTGGGCTATGATAAGTGCCTTAAGAAACAACAACACATATTTTTCAAAAACTATGCTGAATTTGAAACTATGATTGAAGTTCAGACACTCGAATTCTAGATCATCAACATAAGATACAAACTAAAAATCTTAAAAATACTTAAATTTTCTTTTCAAAAACGTAAAAATGTCGACTCCATTTTCAACCTTATAAATTGATATTAAAACCTTTCAGTATGTTTTTTAATTTACCACTGTAAATATAAATTCTTTTATATATAAATAGTTTTGCAAATTTTATCTGCTGATGAGCTTCTTTCATTTTCATTTTAGAATATGTGTGCAATGTTTCGAGCACACGCTTGTTATGAAAACCGATCCGAAGTACGATTGTTAGTTAAATAACACATTTCTCAAACTGTCTATTAATTGTCCTTTCTTCACAAATTTGCTGTCGACGGAAATGACTCGCGAGGACAGGTTTCGTCCAAATAGCCATAACTATTATCTAGAATTTTTTCCATTACGGGTTTTTTATTTATTATTATTATTATAGCTGTGCAAATTTTATGATACAATTATTATGTTCTCTAATAATTTTAACATTGGATTCTTCCAATAAATTAATTTATTATAAATTTTTTGTATAAAAAATTGATAAATTAAAAAAAAATCTTAAAAAAAATTAAAACTTTGCAAAAACTTGGGTTTAACTAATAAGACAGATGCACCTTACTTAGTATATAAAAAAAAATTCAAACATATATATGTTGTAGATTTTCAGAAAAGGTGTATCAAAAATAACCCATTTAAGCTGTCCATAATGATAATTAATAAAATATGATATGATTTATAATTAATAAAAAATGATAAATTTTTATTTCAATATAATAAGAATGATGTCTTGAACCAACTTAAAAAATGTCATTTATCTATAATAGATTTAGAGAAAAGATGCATTGAAAGTGGCCAATGTAGCATAGTACAGATAGAGGGTTCTTACACCGCATTGTACATTGCTATTTTCTTTACAGATGCAATTTCTCTTAATTTAAGGGTTAAAATATTTTATCTATTAAGACGTAAATTAAATTAAAGAGGATACTTCTTATCAACAAATATAATTATTGCATTAACAATTAAAATCGCACACATATATATAGTATTTCAATTTAGCTATGCTTTTAAAATAATGCCCTAATCAATCGAGTTAATCTTCACTGTAACTTTAATGAACCACAGAACACCGAAGTTAATTTTTCCACAAAATCAACGCAAAGCATTACAAATTATTTCTAAAAATCTATATAAAATCCAAATTATTTCTCACGTACTCTTTTTCAGTCTTTTTGCTTATCAACTCGGTTCGCTATTGTGATTTCGCCATGGTTTGGACAAAGAAATCTTTACAAAAGTTGCAAAATGGACTACATCCATGAAATTAAAAAGAATGAAAGTATAAAACTCGACTGTTTCTTCAATCCAATTATCATGCGCACGAGCACGCACACACATATTCTTTAGATTAAAATTTAATAATTTTAGAGATTTTACAGCTTATAAATAGTGTAGTTTCTTTCCACTGAATTTTTTTATATGAGCACATGATTATATTTACATTTAAGAAATGTAATTTAGATGCAATAAGTTTTATTATTTATATAATACGACATATTATACATACAGATAATTTAGATAGTTTCTATGATTTTTTTTTACTTCTATATATAATAAATATCTGACTGATTTTCATAAATGAGAATTTTATTTAATTTCCGAACGAACACCTGTCGAAGTTAATTTTTTTTCACAAATTTATGCATTATAATTTCATAAAATATATATTCTAGGATCTGAGAGGAATATTCTTATTGAAATGAAATGTATGCTTGGCCAAAATGATATGTGATATTAATTGAATCTCTTAGTTTTAGAAGGTCATATATGCTTAATGCTTCTCAACAGCTACTCTTATAGTAAGTCGAGAGCTTGTTTGGCGATCTTAAGATTATGCCAATACTGCAGCTATGATTTCGTCAAGCTCCTGAAGCTATGATTTAGAAAAGTACTTAGGATAGTTTTGGCCAAATTTCACTACTATTTTCGTGAATTTCCTCGGTTGCTTGGTGATTAAATTTCAGATGGCGCTATAATTAGGATACATTGCCATTGGCAAGGGTCTAAATTCATATTTGCAAAACAGCATTTTCCTCTTAATCACGCATCAAAATTTTGCTCAAATAACAGTACAACTTTGCTCACTGTTTCCTTTATTTTTCATTTCTCCCAATTTATTTCTTAACTGACTGAAGAATTTAATATTTTTAGCATATCAAAAGTTGAATAGCTAAACATTGTTGACTTTACAAAATCAAACAATTTTATGAACGAATCAATTCTTAGAAGATGTCTAATATGTAATATATACAAAGTATAAGTAAAATTTATTTTATGAGCTGTGTTGTAGGTCTGCAGTTTCAATTTCCGCATGTTCTGGTATAAAATTTGTAATCGTAGTGACAAGGGGATTGCAGTTTAGAAAGAAAAAACAGATGAAAATGAAATGGTAAATTGGTAAACTGAAATTGTATGAAATGGTGAATTATTTTATAATAAAATTAAGTGTGAGAAATGGTGAATT